>PVKN010002236.1:0-43930 GCA_004027915.1 Capromys pilorides | reverse complement strand
CTGCCTATCTCTGATTGTCTTGTTCCTTGAGAAAACAAAGCAAAACAAAACACAAACAACACTAACATATTTGGGGCAGCTTTTAGCCAGGCTTCCTGTTACTCCAGCCAAGAGCACTCCTTAAAGATAAACCGTGAAAGAAAATGCTGAGGAGACTGCAAGAGTCTTGACTTCTCGCTATTCTTCATATGAAGAACTTATATGAACTGCTGTGCTCTTTATAGTACTCCCCCCTTATCTGTGCAAGCTCTGTTCCCAAGACTCCCTGGTGGAAGCCTTAAATCACAGACTGCATCAAAGCATACATATGCTATTTTAATTATACATACCTAGTATAAAATTTATATGTTAGCAATATTAATAATAAAATACTAGGCAGATCACAGGGGCCGGGGTTCAATCTGGCCCTGCCCCCAGGGAGCACTGAGATAGTGATTGAGAATGGGTTCGGTGGTGCATGCCTGTAATCCCAGCGCTTGGGAGGCTGAAAACAGGAGGATCATTACTAGTCTCATGTGTAAGACCCTGTAAACCTTGTACTAAATACATAAAAAATATTAATAACAAACTAATTTCTAAAAAATTATACGTATTTGGCACAGGGTCTTGCTACGCAGCTTGGACTCATACTGACCCTCCTGTCTCAGCCTCCCCAGCACTGGAATAACAGGCTTGGGCCACCACTCCTGGTTTTGGTGGCCGCTTAGCGAGGAACTGGCAAGGTATATGGTACTGGGGATCTAACCCGGGTCCTTGCACTTGCCAGGCAGGCACTAAGACCACAGAGCTATCTCCGCAGCCCCAGGGTCATGCTGAGACAGCAATTAAGACTAGGCGTGGTGATGCACACCTGCAATCTCAGCTCTTGGGAGGCTGTAGACAGGTGGGTCATTACATGTTGGATCTAGCAGTGAGACCCTGAACACCTTGTAGACCCTTGCCTAAAATTAAAAAAAAAAGAAAGAAAGAAAAAAACAAACCTTCAACAATATACTGTAACAAAATTGCCGGCATAGGGGCTGGCGAGACATCTCAGCGGTCTAAAGCACCTACTTAGGCAAGCTTAGGCAGTGCAGGGGCTGCAGTTTGATCCCTGGTGTTGTAGGCAGCTTAATTAGATAGAAATATTATAGGCAGTCAGACAGGGCCAGGCCCTCAAGGAGACAATATGGAAGACAAGGTGACTTTACAACTATAGACAGACACTCCTCCACCATGGGCCAGATCTCAAGACAAGAGTAAACCAAAACAACTACATACTTCCTTAAGGGTGGGCATCAGGAATTGATATGCTAAATAGGTATCAATCACCTTGAAAGAGTCTAGAAAGAGTCAGGAACTCAAGCTCAATAGGTGGTGTTCTTGCCCATTTGCTACATGACTTGCCTTCCCATTGGATCCTGATTTTAATCAATTTTACCTGAGCAATGATGCTTGTAATCTCATTGGTTGACCATAGTTTTGTCTCACCTCATACCCACCTAAGTGAGTTCCCCTGTCTTCTCCACAACCTTAGACCCACCTCACCTCTATAAAAGTCCCTGGAAGCTGTTGCTTCCAGGGGACACCCACTCAGGACCCCCCTCCTGTCTCTCTCTTGGACAGGAGCTTTCTTTCCCTCAATAAATATGTTCTGCTCATTAATCTACTTGTTCCTAAAATTCGTTCTTTGGTTTTAGAGAACACAAACTCATCCCAGGTACAGTTCAGGTTGGGGATAGGTTTTCCCTATATCATTTGGAGGTCATCCACTCGGGATCAGCTTTTTCTTCCTGCATCACTGGTACCACATGCTGTGCCAGCCCTGCCCCCAGCATGAGCTGAGCCAGCTACAAAAAAAAGGAAAAAAATTGCCACTATCACATTGGTTGTACTTGGGGGGCATTTATGAAGTAAAAGAAGGCTTACTTGAACTCGAACATGCCATGTCATGAGCGTCTGATAACCTAGACGGCTGAGTGACCAGTGAGGGGACAGTGTATTCCTTCCAGATACACTAATGAAGGAATGATTGGCATCTTGAGTAAGATGGAACAGAGCCTTGGGGAAATGTCATCATATTGATTAGAACGTCACACAATGTCAAGCTAATGAAACGTTTATTTTTGGAATTTTTCATTTAACCTTGTGCACAGATGCTGACCATATGGAACTAAGACTTCCAGTAGGGGTGTCCTCTGCACTTGGAATACTCTTCCATCACATATCAGCGTGGCGTAGTCCCTTACTTCACTTAAGTTCTATGTTCCACTGCCACCTGTTTAGAGAAGCCCATCGCAGACATCAAATGAAGCAGACTCCTCTCTCTGACCTCTGACCTCCTTCTGCATAATGCCGCACACCGCTGCCTGGGGCTATGTCTCTTTGCTGTGTGATCCATGGCTGGGACACATGCAGTGAAGGGGCCATAGCCTTGCTTGTGTGAAGATCCAAGACCTAGAAAGGGTCCAGCACAGAGGTGGCCACTAGAAACACTTGTAGGCTCGATGAAGGGGTCATTGTTTCTCAAAGTAGGGTCTGTGGATCCACCAGGAAGCTGGCTACATTTGTAGGTGACAAGGTCCCCACAGCGCAAGGAACTGAATCAGGCTGGGGCTGGGAAGGGCAGGAACCTGCAGGGCAGAGGCACAGTGCAGGAGAGGCGGGGCATGCTAGAACTGCTAAGGGCTAAACGTGTGCTCACTTTAAACTCCAAATGCACTTTCTAGGACTTTCTGCTTGCATTCACCTGAGTTACCACAGTTCCATGGAGGGATGAGAAAAGAGACTGTGGAACCCTGGGCTCTGCTCCCTGGACCAACCATTATATGGCCTGGCCTGACCTACTCTCTCCACCACTCAGCAGGTACTTTCTACAAGTGCAGGAACTGAGGATCAGAGAGGCTACATCCAGCAAAAGCAGGGGCCCCTGGTCAGGCATCGAGTGGGCTGCACGCCGAGCCTACTTTAGCTCCCCAAATTTCACTGTGGCATCTGGTAGTCTCTCCCTCATCTTGCTCAGTGCTGCCCCCCTGTGCCCCAATGAGGCCTAGAGCTGGCTGCAGGCCATAGACACTTGTCAGTGAGCACAGAGGGGAGGGGACCCTAGCAGAGCACAGCCCCCTCCCACTGCCCTGCCCCCCACAGCAGCCAGATGAGCTTAGGCACAGGAAGAAGAAATGTAACCTGGGTTTGGCCTGGAGTCAGGCTTCCCACTTGTCACAGCCACGGGGAGAGTGGGTGGGTGGTGAGCAGGGACCCCCAAATATTTCCAACTCATTGGAAACAGGATGCAGCTGTGGCTCCACACCACCAGGACATAACCACAGCCAGTGTGCAGACTCTATAAATGGAAATGTATTCTTAGAGGGGCAGAACATGAGAGGGGTTTTTTAAAAGTGACCCATCATCGGATAAAAATACAGACAGCATTTAAATGCTGAGCGGTAGGAGCTATTCCCGGGTCTCTCTTCTCATGCTGCGGCTCCCTGCCAGGCAAGGTCTTTCACGGAGACAGAAAAGGAATGAACTGTTGCTGTCAGTACTTGTAACCTAGGGGGAAGATGTCAGGGACAAAAGTGGCCATGCCAAGAGACCTATGAAACATACCCCTTTTTAGAGTGCCTCAAATAACCTTTGACTCTAGTCTTACCTGGGGAGCCCATCAAGGCTAAGTTCTGAAGAGGCCTGGGGTTGGACAGCAAGAAGACTTCAGGGGAAGGAATATGATATTTCCTGAGCCCACACTCCAACTCCTATCACCTCATCTGCCTCAGAACCACTCAAGGTCCCAACTCCATCTCCACAGAAAAGACCATATAGAGACAGTCACCTCAGAGACATACCTTGAATTTAAAATGACAAGCAGGAACAAGGCTGGAGAAAAGGTGGGCAGGCATGGCAGGCAGGGGGTGGCTCCTGCAAAGGCTCAAGGTCCCCAAAGCCCCAGGTCACTCAGGGGACTTGTGGCCAAGCAGGATTTACAGAGCAGGAAGTTCTCAGGCCTTGCCTACAGCAAGAGGCCTGCAGGGGCAGCCATGCACTTAGGAGGTGAGGGTTGCCTTTAAAATGTAGAAGGGCGAGGGAAAGGGATTCAAATGACCCGCTGGCTGGCATAGTGCAAGGGTTACTTGGTGATCATTTTCACCTGGGCACACTTCAGTGTTGCCAGCTCTTGCATTGTAAGCAGCATAGCAATGAAAAAAATAACTGACAGGATGTATCTGAGGAGTCTCTGCCCGCTAGCCCCAGCCTCTATGTAGCTGTCTTTCCTCCCTGGCCCACTCCTCCATCAATGCTTTGCCCACCAAAGGCCCAGCCTTTACATGTGCTGTGTTCTGCATCAGCATCACCTTCTTTCTCCTTCCTTCCATCAAGATTGAGTACCTGCTGTGTACCAGCCACTGTTCTTGGCCAGAAAGCCAGTAGAAGTCAGAGACAAAAGTTCTTGCCTTAATGTATGTCCTGATAGACGAGACAATACACGTTCATACTGATGTGTGTGGTGAAGAAGAAAGACAACACTCTATGGAGACAGTGTCCTGTGAGAGCTGTGTTAGGTGGAGTACAGGGTGCTCGGTAAGGCTTATCTGACAAGGAGACATGTAAGATGCACGAGACAGCAGATACATGGGTATCCAAGGAAGAGCATTCCAGGTTAAGGGACAGTAAGTGCGGAGGCACTGGGCCAAGGAACATATCCTTTGGCTTCCTGGAATAGTGAGGTTAAGATAGCTGGAGAGGGGAGTGAGACTCAAGGGCTCTGGCAATTTAAAACTCAACTCACTCATTCCTTTCTCTGATCTCTAGCCGGGCTCAGGCCAGCAGAGGTGCCTGCCCGCTTCAATGCTTCCGCAGCCCCTGAGCATCTCTGCTGTCTCATGGCACAAGCTGTGTGCTCATCACACCGTATCTGGGAGCGAACAGCATTGCCTGCCCTATCATACTCATAGCACTGTGTCTTCCCTCAAAGCTGTGAGTTTTCCAATGCCATACAGTGGCCTTACACATTCTGGGAACTCCAGGGCTTGGCACTGCCGTCTTAAGCGGGGAGCAACACCTGTAAGCAACAAGAAGCCTCTGAGCCACAGAACACTGTGGGTCTTGCCTGAGCTGTAAGCTCACCTTAGATGTGCAGGTGCTCCTGGAAGGAGCCATCTGGCTTCCTGACCAGCCACTGACAGATGACTGCAGAGAGGAGAGGGAGGCAGGCAGGCAGCGAGGAGAGGCTGAGATGGTGCAGGATGAGGACCTCACCTCTCAAGTATCAGCTCCTATCTACACCTTCCTTCAAGCACACATGGCGTACCTGAGCCCTGCTCTAAGAAGAAAGCCCTCGTGGAACAATAAACAGAAAGCCAATTCACCGGAAAGTACTGTTCTTAAGCAACACTTTTCCTGCTGAAAAAGGTTCCAGGAAACATCAAGTGTCCCACATGAAGGGACAGACGCAAGCACTGATCGCCTAGCTGCTCGCATCAGCAAGTAAGAGACAATAAGGCACAACACGCCTCAGAAATACGTACCTCTGGCAGAAAGAAATGCCTACAGGCTTGGCACGCTCCAGAAGAGATAAGAGAGCCGCGTGCAGCCTTCGGCAAACGAGAGTCTACAGAAAGAATCCCAGGCTGGCAGCCCACAGAGCTGGACGTGAGGGCCCTGGGGTGACCAGACCAGAGGAAATCAGAAACCTGGAGATCTAACGGGAAATCACTGATTCAAAATGATGTCAACTATTTTTAAAAAATAAAAAATTATATAAAGCAAGGAAAACATCTGGTGGTTCAGATTTGGCCTGGAGAAAATCAGTGTGTGAACCTGACCCGAAATCTTGGATATGAAATATATCTGTATTAGAATTAAAAAACAGCAAGAGGGCAAAGAGACCTCAGCATTACAGAGCTAAAAGAGAGCTCTGAGATCACAGACTCTTTGGGCCTGGAGGCTTCGTGGTAGGGATTTGGTCCAGCAGCCGCCCAGCTGCTGAGGCCGAGCAGAGCCGCCATGGGCGGGGAAGTGCTGAGAGGGATTCGCAGCATCTGCCAAGGGCTCTGGAATGGGACTTGAGATCCACACTTATTGGATATTTGTGCAGAGAATTTAGTCCAGACCCATTTTAAGGGCAGGAAACTGATATCCAGAAAATGCCCTGAATTATCTAAGATCACAAACAGCAATCATTTTCATCTGCATCTCTTCCCAGGCTGCCCAGGTGCCCCTAAATCTTTAGGCTTTTGGAGCTGTTACCTTATCAAAGACTGATCATGGAGCAGCAGTCTCTCAACCAATAATGCAAGTCAATAAGGAAATTTAATTTTTATAGTGATTCATTTTGTCCGTGACTTCTTAAGAGACAACATCTTTTCTAAACAGTGAGGGGCGCCTCAGGCCTGATGAAGCCATCTGATAATGTCGCCCATGGCACGCAGTGTCCCAGTTGAGGGCCTGGAGCCAGCGGAGGGGCTGGGTACAGAGAACGCCAGGGCCCGCCATGCAAGCGGGCTGCTGGGGCTCGGCCCTCCCCCTCTTGCAGGGTGAGTCATGCCTCTTGACTTCAGCACACTCACTGCACAGCCTCTAGTTTTACTTGGCTCCTGAGCAAAATGTACTTTTCCAAAGGACATTGATTCAGCTGAGGCTGAATTTTGCAATGCCCTGGCAGTGGAAAGGCCAGTCTCCCCTAAGCACACTCTGTCCCAGGGAGTGGGGACCACAAACTGTTAGCACATCCCTTACCTCCTCTTTCCCCTTCCCCGGCTGGTGGGATTGGTCCATCTCTGGGCAGACCCTCACACCCATGCCAGACACTACCCGAGGTAACTACTACCCTCCCATTCCCTCCCTGCACAGCACAGTCCTGGATCAAATTTCCAAGGAGAACCACAGGAAAAGAGCTCATAGCTAATCTGGCCAGGGAGGGCTTCCTGGCCCCAGCTGGCATCTCAAGCATCAAGTGCACTGTGCACCTGTTCTTTAAACAAACAGATTGCTCTTTAGAGTAGTTTTAAGTGGACAGCAAAATTGAGTAGAAGGCACAATGCACACTTATCTTCTGCACCCCACTAGAACATGCACAAGTGAACCAACAGTGACATATGGATTGCTCAAGCCCCACGGTGTACGTTAGGGGTCACTCTTGGCCTCGCACATTCTGTGAGTCTGGACAAGTGTATCAGATGTGTATCCACCACAAGTGTCCTAATGAGTGCCTTACAAATCCTTAGTGCTTCACCTGTTCATTCTTCCCTGTCCCCAACTGCTGGCAGCCATGCGTTCTTTCACTCTGCCAGTTCTGCCTTTTTTAAGGACATCCTACAGCTAGAATCCTATAGCATGTAGCCCTTTCAGGTTGGCTTCTCTCATTTAACAATATACACGTGAAGGGGCTGGGGTGATAGCTCAGTAGAATAAGCACTTGTCTGGCAAGCACAAGGTCCTGAGTTCAATTCCCAGTACTACAAAAAAAAAAAAAGCATGAATTGCAAATGTTGGGCCGGCGAGATGGCTCAGGTCTAAAGCGTCTGCTTAGGCAAGCAGGAACCGCGGTTCAATCCCCAGCAGCACATGTTGCACCAGCCCCACCCCAGCGCAGGCTGAGCCGGCATACACACACACACACACACACACACATAAGGGTCACCCATGTCTTTTCACGATGTGACATCTCATTTCCTTTTCATGCTGAACAAGACCCCGTCTTATGGCTTTAATAGTGTACCTGGTCTTGCAATTCCCATGGATTTTCACAGCCAGGGGCTCCACTACCTCATACATTAACAGAATGAGTTTGGGAAGATTTTTCTCTAACCTCCAGTATTTCCCATCTGTAAAATGGGGATAAAAATTCCTGCCTACTCAACGGGAATGGGGATGAATGTGCAAATTACTTGCTCAAGGTACTGATTACAGTTCATAGCATGGAACAAGCACACAGCGGCTGAGAGCTCTGACTGTGCTCAGCACCTGTGGCCATCAGAAGCCACTTGGAGCGAGCCCACTCTTAGGGGCAAGCCAGGCCTTGAGTTTAAACCCTAACTTTGCTTAGGCAGCTTGGTAGATGTCTCTGGGCCTCCCTTTACTCATGTATAAAGTAGGGAGGGGTATATCACATTCCTATTCCATGGGGATTCTAAGCACAAAGATTACTTATTAGAATGTACAAAGAGGGGGGCCAGGGAGATATAGCTCCATGGCACGAGTGCCTTGCAAGTGCAAGGTCCTGAGTTCGAACCCTGGTCCCGCAAAAAAAAAAAGTAAAAATAGAATGTACAAAGAACTTCTGGCATCCAGCACTTTCTCACAAAAAGCTAAGTCCTTGCTGAAAGGGAAGGAGAGACCTTTGGCATTCCCTGGGAGAGTGCAGAGGGAGAAGGAACAGCAGCATAGCTGAGGATGGGGTGGAATCTAGTCCTGCTGCCTATCATCAGGGTAGAAAAGCACCTCTATGGGTCAGAACTGGAGGCAGAAGGGCAACTTCAAACAAGGGCAGAGAGTGGCTAGGAATGAGGCCAGCAACTTCTCTGTAGCTAATGAAACCTGCCTGGCTATCTTCTTATTGTCAAATGACAGCAGGAAGCCAAACCATAGGCCACACCTCATGCCAGCCAACAGCTGTTCTTGAGGGCTCCAAAGGACAGCAGCAACCTGCCCACACTGTGCTCACAAGTGAGACCAGGGCAACAGACAGTGCTAAGCAAGAGCTTCTGAGCACTGTCATGTAACATCCCTGGCCTTTTGTCCAAACTGGAATCCCCTACCTGAGCGCCTATGACCCTCACCATAGCCAGAGTGGCTGGTGAGACATCACTTTCTGACCATGCAGTGTTAGTGACCTAGAAGGGACAGGCTGTTGGGACACCTGCTTTCTCAATAAGGAGGACAATGGCCACACAAAGTGTTGTTGCCAGGAAGCACTAGAGCTGAGACCTAAATTGTGGGCTTTCAGATACTTGCAGCCTGGAGCCAGCCCAGGTCTGCAGGGACTCCACCCCACTGGCTTTCCGTGGCTCTGCAGCTGTACCATTGTCCTTCTCGAACTTGTCCACATGACCCTTGGCATGGGTTCTGCACATTTCACTCACAGCTCCCCTGCTGGTGATGCAATGGAGCTAAACAAAGGCAGTCACTGGGCTGTAGCCAAAGTCCAGCATAGCTCTGGGCTATGGAACAGGGCCCAGCACCCTCCTGGCCACTGCTGGAAGACAGGCTGGCCAGTGCATGGACCACAGTGGGTCTGCAGCTACCTTCCAGACCCAGCTCCTCCAGGTGCTAGCTGTGGTTTGGGGGAGCTACATTTCCCTGCACTTCAGTTTCCTGGGCTATCACACAGCACTCAGCTGAGTGGACTGCCTGCAGAGGGCTTCTATGTCACAAGGTTGCAGGGGTAGGTGAGGACCATAGCAAAGAGCTGGTACCTAGGGAGCTGGGGATACAGGTAGAAAGAGGGGCAGCTTGCAATCACACAGACCCCTGATGTGAGAAGACTGGCTCCATCTGGAATCTTGGAATCTGTTTTTAGCTGCTGGGAGAACTGGAATAAGTGATAGCCTCCTCTGAGGCTCAATGCCGGACACATAAAGTATGATCAGGATTAAAGCACACGGTGTTCAGTTCTGAGCCAAAGCATAAAGTAGGTTCTCAAAAAATGGGACTTACTACTAATGTGTGTAGTTTGACCCTCAAGGACAATGTTTTACCAATTCCACATCATCATGACTGATAAGCTGAGAAAGCAATTTGCTGGGTTTCAAGAAGCATTAAAATAGAGACTACAAAGGGCCAACCCGATAGCTCAGCAGACTAAAGCTAAGTTGGATCCTTGGAGTGCTGTGCTGGCCCTACCTGTGGGGCACGCTGAGATGGTGATTGAGACTGGGTGCGGCGGCATGCCCTGCAATCCCAGCACTTGGGAGGCTGAAAGCAGGACAATCACTGAGTCAGATCTATGTAGTAGACCCTCAATATGACAAGGCCACATTCCCAGAATTAAGTAAGAATACCAACACACTGTAATAATAGTTCTCACACTTCTAAGAAAGTTTCATTTGATTTTCTTTAAAGACCGAAAATATTATACAGTTGAGGGGAGAACAGGGATGAATGTCTATAGGAAGTAGCTTTAGATTTGGCTCTCTAAGAGCCAGAAGAGTCTGAATTCCTGGAAAGAGGTAGGTCAGGCCACCTGCGGGCCCTTGGCCACCCAGTCCCACAATGCAGGCAGCCATGCCCCAGGGCACTTTCATTCCTGCCCCTCCAGGAGGCAAGGGGCTCTGAAGAGAACTTGTGCCTAAGACAGCTTTACCTAGAACCCAGGCAGGACAGCAAATGATATGCCACATGTTAAGGAAGTCGTTTCTATTTTACTTCTCTTTTCAACTGCCTTTAAGAAATCTAGAAGAAACCTCATTTAGTGCTCATTGGCCTTTTAACACCTACTAATCACACATTTTTAAAAAATGGTGTTAGGTATGTTCTACCACGGAGCCAAACCCCCTAGCCCAATAATCTCACTCTCTAGGAAAAAGAAGAGTATCAGGCAAAGAACCAACGATAGCCTAGCTTGTCACATCTTCTCACTGTTCCTTTATGGATGTCCTGGATTACAGAGGTGGCAGTGCTCTCATTTCTAGGGATGACATAGGAAGTTTGCCTTTTAAAGCTCATCCATTCCAAGATTAAAACATGGGTCTGTTTAAATAAAGTGTGATACGCATCATAGTGTAGGTATATGTAGATATGACAAAAGCTGTGATAGTGTCCAGGAGCGGTTGGAGTCAAGGACATCCCTGATAGGAGCCTGGGAAAGATTCTCATTGCCTGACATCAGCAGGTGGCAATAGGAGACATACTTCCTGCTGAGTAAGAGTGACAGAGCTTAGGCAGGAAACCCACAATCCCCTCAAGAAGGTCAAGATCAGTCTGTCAACTGGTCAGGGCAAATTCTTTACGGATATGGGATTTTACAGTTGGAAGATACCTATCTCCATGCTGTTGAGTGCAAAGATGCTATTGTTGTCACTGTCACCATTTCCTCACCAAATCTTTCTTTCTTTCTTTCTTTCTTTCTTTCTTTCTTTTTTTTTTTGCAGGACCAGGGTTTGAACTCACGACCTTCCACTTGCCAGACCGGCACTTGTGCCACGGAGCTATCTCCCTGGCTTCCTCCTCACCAAATCTTCCTATAAACATGCATTGCCCAGTGTCCATGGGCCACAGCTCTTAGACCTTCATGGATACAAAAACCCAGGGATGCTGAAGTTTTACTGAAATATAAAACAAAACAAAACCCAGGGATGCTAAATGTAGTATTTACATGGAACATACGCACTGCATTTTATCAATGAGGAAACTGAGGTCATTCATCTCGGCAGCTTATTTAGTGTCCGAAGATTCAGGGCTTGTTAACAGCACTGGGACAGCAGGAGTAAACAATACAGGTGAAGCCAATGCCCTGGAGGAATGGACCTTCTTGGGGAGGAACATATGATAAATAAGCCAAAAGGAGAGGGAATTTTCTGAAATGCCAAGCTATTAGGAAAACACAAGGCAATGTCAGAGAGAGCTCTGCAGGCCCTCCCAACAGAGACCTGTGGAGGCTATGACCATCCCTGGGAAAAGCCTTCTAAACAGAGGAAAGGGCCTGGGCTCAGCCAAGGCTCCAAGGCAGGCATGAAGCTGACCTGTGTGACAGCACTCAGCCACCACAGCCAGGGCCCAGGGAAGGGAGATGGCTCATGAGGAGGTCAGCGAGGTGGACAGAGGACAGACTGCCTAGAGTCTGCGGGCTGGGACCAAGACCCTGTCTTGCTCTCCATGATGAATTTGAAGCAGAGCATCGAGTACCCACGAGGGTAACTCAGTTTCACCCAGAGCAATCCCAGTGGTCAGTGACGTAGGCCTATGCCTACCTAGCGGGGCCCTTCTTCCTCCATGGAACCCCAGGCCAGGTTCTCAGGCCAAGCTCTGGGTCACAAA
The DNA here is from genome assembly GCA_004027915.1 of Capromys pilorides. Classification (NCBI taxonomy): domain Eukaryota; kingdom Metazoa; phylum Chordata; class Mammalia; order Rodentia; family Capromyidae; genus Capromys; species Capromys pilorides. The sequence goes on along the minus strand of PVKN010002236.1, from coordinate 31,978 downwards.
GGCCCTGGCCTTTCCATTCAGAAGCCATTCGGATGTAGCTCTGGAAGGACCCATCCTCTTTTCCTTGACCCCAGGACCCTTGCTCAGTGCCAGCCCACAGACAGCTTCGTCTGAGGCCTCCACTGGCCTGGATTCTGACACACACACACACACACACACACACACACACACCCCTCACAGCAATCTGCCCTTCCAAGTTCTGAGATTTGCAAACACCACTCCCATTCTTTTATCACATGTATTCATAGTCATGTGATATGGTGCAGTAGTTCTGAGGACAAAAGAGCAGGGAGTCCTAGGTTCAGGGCAGAGGATGATATCCCACTGTTGGCTCTGTGTGTGTGTGTGTGTGTGTGTGAGTGTGTGTGTGTGTGTGCACGCACGTATGCTGCGGATAGAAGCCAGGGAGTCACACACACTAAGCGTGCGCGTGCGCACACACACATACACACACAGACAACCACAAAGTGGCACCCTCAGCTCCCTTGGGTCATTGCTAGCAAGTATCATCTTAGCTTCCTCATCCATCCTTCCAGGGTGGCCTGGCCTCTCCCTGCCCTGCTCCTCCCCCTCAGAGCACTGTGCTCACAGCCTCACATACCTGAGCTGCCTGAGGCTGGGGGCCCCGCTTGCTCATCTCTGTCCCTGGCACCGGGCCAGGCACTGAACACATACTGTTTATTGAAAGCATGAATAAGTAGTGAACAAACATGTAGGAGTATGGGATGATTACATGTGCGTCAAAGGTGAGATTAAAAGCTTGCATTAACTCAGGACAAATACTTGCAACAAAAGTGCCTCTTGCAGGGCTGAGTAATTAAGGAAAGGCTGTGGGCCCAGCATGGCTCTGAGTCAAGGAACCCTGCAGCAGAGATCGGGTGCTAACAAGCCGACCTGGAACCTTGAATACTAACCAGTGTTTGGAGTCAAAGAAGTTTAGTTTCCAAGTCCTGAAGCCACCAGCTACTGGCCATGCAGTTGCCTTGGCAAGACTACTGGGTACAGCTGGGCGAGCTGTCCCCTGCCCGCGGGCATTTGACAAAGGCTGAGTGAAGGCTGAAATCCACCCCATGCTCATCTTCAGGAGTGGGGTCTCCAGGGACCCGACAAGAGGATTTTTAAAGTGATCTCTTAGAGACAACAGAGGTGACCAACAGTACCACTTGCCTGCAACGAGTCTGACTCTCAGACTGCAACGCGAAGCCAGTGAGAGCAGCTACACCTCACAAGGCAGGTGGATATGCTGTCACCCTGAGATACTTTCTAACGTCCACTCTCATGCCCTGTGCCTAGAACCGTGCTAGACACATAGGATGCTCAGTAACTTTGTTGAATGGTCCAATAAATGAAAGAATAAGCAAATGGGCCAAGCACTGAACAGGTATCCCCCTAACCTCCCCTTTTCCTGAACAGCAGGCCCCTGTATGTGGGCTTCAATGCCAGACCATGGATTCTAGTAAATTCAATGACCTTCAGTATAGAAGGAAACAGAAAGAGAGGATGAGGCAAACTTTAGAGGGCAACACAGCCTGTTCTAGCCAGCTGGAAAGAGCTATAAGGAGGTGGCCACAGAAACCATGAGAAGGGGCCAGGGAAATAGCTCCGTTGCACAAGCGCCTGCCTGGCAAGTACAAGCTCATGAGTTCAAACCCTGGTCCCACCAAAAAACAAACCAAACAAACAAACAAAAATAAAATACCATACCACTTCAGGGACTAGGCAGATAACTCTGTGGCAAAAGTGTCTGCCTGGCAAGTACAAGGTCATGAGTTTGAACCCCGGTCCCGTAATAAATAAATAAATATTTTTTAAAAAAAGAAACCATGGGAACTGGGGGTAGTGGGGGTGCTGGTTCCGTTTGCGCAGACCAAGAGGTTATGGCCCTGGCGGAATACTGTTGGATGTGAGGCCCGCCTGGGAGCAGAGCTCTTGAATGACGGGCTAGGGCTGTGGCCTCAGTCCTCCTGGGAGCCTGCTGCACTGCCAAGGGCAGTGTCTCATCAAAACAGGAAAAATCATAGAGGAAAAATGCACATGTAAGGGGACTGGCATTTATCAGGAACAGCCCTGCCTTGACACAAGGACTGGGGAATTGGATGGAGTACAGGAGCACAGAGGGGCACTTAGGGGAACAGAGCTCTCCCACTGCCCTCCCAGACCTGGATCCCGGGAAGGATCCAGGCAGAAGACAAGCAAAGCTCAGAGGGCACACTCTCAGAGTGGCAGCCAGCACAGGTCTTGTGGCCACACACAGGGGCGCTGCCTCAGTGGCCATAACTCAGCCCCAGAGCCTCAGGACACCAATGTAGTCTCGGGCACTACCTGAGCAGCAGGGAGGTAAGGACTTCCAGCCCAAAACGCTGGCACACAGGATCGATGGACACTGGGGAAATTCCTGGGCCTGTTTTCTTCCTTTGGTCCAGAGTGGGCAACTGCCCACACCTGTGGAGTGCTGGGAAGGCTGGTGGAACGATGAACCTGGGCCCACCGGGGACACTGCAGAGCTCCCCTCAGCGGCCTGTCCTCTCCTGATGCCTCAGGGGATGGCTGGGTTTCACCTGGCATGGTCACATGACAGCAGGATTCCCAGCAAAGGCACCTCTGCCCCAGCCCACCCAACTCCTGGGACATATGGTCCACTCCTCTGCACCCTCCAGAGACACCAAAAGAAGGACCTGGCCTGCTTACAATACCTATGGCTGAAGCCTTCTCAGAATAAAAGACAAATTCCTGATTATGTCCTCCAAGACAGCCTGGCTCTGTCCTACAGCCACGTCAGCCTGCTTACCTGTGCCCACTCCACCTCAAGGCTTGTTCCTTCGGCCTCAGTGACCTTGGTGAGGTTTCCCTGGGTCCTGAGGCCTTGGGTCTCAAAGATCCCTGTGCATGTCCTTCAGAGCGTTCATACAGACTGCTAATTACAAACCTAACAGGATGTTTGATTTAATTGCCAAACCCTGGTTCCTGAGGGCAGAGACTATATTCCTAGGTTCCCCAACTGGACAGCAGCAGCACAATAACCAGCCTAAGTCTCTGGAAGGGAACCAGAGAGTGAGAAAGGCATGAATGGTGACAATGCCTGGAGGCATAGAAGTGAAGAGGGAGACAAAACAGAGGGCAGGTGGGGAGACCAGTTCTTCCCATTCACACTATGGGATTACACCAGATGCAGGAAGACAGAACCCAGGAAGTCAGCGGTCATGTATGAGGGACTGCTTCAGGTCCTCAGTGACCCTAAGACCCCAGGGAAGTGGGCATATGGCTTGGGGATAGTGGCGGAAACCTAACTAGTAACGTGCATACACGTTACCTTGTTTTGATCTTACCCACTGCCTGGAGGAAGGGGCACCATCATGAACCAATTATGACAGGGGAGGAAACTGATTCCCAGGAGGAAGAGCACCTGCCTGAGGTCCCACAGCCAGAAATAGGTGGGGCCAGGCCTGTGGCAGTGCACTGCTGTACATAGGCAGTGGGCTTCGGAGGCAGGGGAAGAATCTCCAGCCCAGATGTCCCTGCAAGGAAGGGAAGTGAATGACAAGTTTGCCTCAAAGCTGCTAGAGCAGAGATGCTTGTACAGTGGTGAGTGAGGACGGTGAGCAGCCATGAATGGATCGCTCTGGGACGTGGACTGAACTGTGCCATTGTGACCAACACCGAACGCCTCACCCATGTGTGCCTATTTCATCTTCATGACAGTCCTGTGGAATAGGCCCTGACATTAGTGTCATTTCACAGAGGAGGCCGATGCTCAGATAAATGCCCCCCTTCCCAACTTAAGCTGAATAGAACTTGGTGGATCTTCTTTTTCCTGTGTTGCTCCAGTGAACTTCAACATCCATCAACATACTCCTAAGCTGCGTATACATCTGTCGCCCAGCTATCCAAGAGGCTGAGGCAGGAGGATCAGCTTGGGCAACTTGGCAAGATTCAGGCTCAAAACAAGAAACAAAGAGGCTAAGGATGTAGTTCAGCGAGACCAAAACAATACAATAAAAATGTTGCCAAGGTCTACACTGGCTTTCCTGCTGTAGGGTTCTAACCCGTGGCTCCACGCATACAGCACTATCTGCGCACCTGCATACAGCTTCAGCCACTGTGTGCCACATCCCTGACATGCCAAAGGAGTTCAACCTCTCTTACTATATAAATGGGGACACCAAGGTATGGGGACAGAGGGAACTTAAGTCTTAGGCAGGGCTCTACTGTTTGTTTCCTGTCTCCACAAGGGTCTGAATAAGAAGCAGTGGGGGCTCGAGAGGTAGCTCAGAGGAATAAGCCTGACCTGGCAAGTACAAGGACCCAAGTTCAACTTCTAGCCCCCCACATGCCGGGCCTGCCGTCTCGGCCCCCGATGCAATAAAAAAAAAATTAAAAAAAGAAGCAGTCATCACAGAAGGAAGAATATATCTCTCACATATTTGGGAAAAATGCCCATCCACACACGCCAACAGGCTTTCAGTTCCCCTTCTTCTAAGCTCCAGGAAGTTTTCACATTTATTTGATCCTTTTTGTTTCCCTAGGCGCTGCTTCTGCTTAGGAGCCTGTTCCGGCTCCCAGGTGGCTGATGTAGCACATGCAGACCCACTGTCCCTGTCCACTGTAACCCTTACTCTTTCCCACACTGCCACCCCCCACCTCCCAATCCCTCACTGGATACCAAGTCCTCTGCCAGAACACCACCCCTCCCCCCACAGACCCCACTCCAGCATATTGCTCAGTGCTGCTCCTCCAGGAAGCCTTGCTGACTCTCGCATTCTGCCACTTGCTTTGTCCAAGGAGCACTCTTGCAGGCATGGCCTGGAGACCTGTCTGACTGGTGTGAACACACCTCACCTTCCAAACAGGGCTCCTGGCTTCTCGTGAGTCAGGTTCAGGTATACCTGCACGGGCCCCGCCTTCCTACTGGCTTCTCCAGCCCGGCTGTCACCCAGTCTACTCCCTCCAGCCCAGCTGGTCCAGGGATGACACACTGTCCAGGCCCAAGCACCCAGGATCACTGATAAGGCTCCTGTCTTTTCTCTGCCTCAAGTGCTTTGGTGCCCTCCTGATAGGAGGCCACAGTGAGTCACTCCTCTGTTGTCTCCTTTTGCCTGGATGGAATGTGACTTATAATTTAATAAGGGTCATCTGATGAACTGAAGGTCAACATTTTCAAAACATCACTCCATGTGGAAAATGTGAATCAAAGCGACCTCTTGGCAAACAGAGCCAAGCTCTGGATGTTGCTAGAGTGAGGAGTCATGCACCCAGGGGCTGCCTGCACCACCACCACCCCCCACCCCCTGCCATGGAATGGGCTCCTGTACACAGAGGCCAAGGCCCACGCCTGTGGACATGCACCTGCAAGTCAGGTCACCACAGCTCAGGTTCATCCCAGCCTCGGTGTCTGGGGCGGTGGGGGGGGGGGGCGGGCAGGGGGGACGACAGCCTGCTCAGCCAAGCACCAGACCTCCTCCACTCATCATCAAGATCTTAGGATGAGGGTCCATGGGGAGCCTTGTTGAACCGTGTGCAGAGTGAGAGCTGTCCGCCCTATGCTCTGTGGGTATTCCTCCATGTCCATATTCCCTGCAGATGTCTAAGGCCCCGAGAGCAGGTGTCATGCCCATGGCCTCTGCATGATGCAAGGCACACAGCAGGTGCTGAGAGGAAGTGCTTATGTATTTGAAGGAACAAATAAGCCCACAGATGCTAGCTCTAAGAATCCCCAGGACCAATCAATCAGACCCTTTCTAGTTTTGTCTCTAAAATGGACACATAGTGACTTGGATCCCAGGATCCTCTTGTCAAAAGAGATGAGAAAACACACTATCGCAAATTATATACATAGATTATTCTCATTGTTATTGTTATTTCTTAAATTGCTTTGAGGCAAACCTCACATGGACTAATATCAAAGAACCAATATTTGCTGAACACTTCCAACATGCCAGGCACTAAAAGACTCTGTTTTGCAAACTACAGGTAAAATTTTCACTGTAAGCCTTGGAAATGGGTCCTGTTTTGTCCTCCATGTACACGCACACCACACTGGCTTTTTGGTGCAGCATATTCAGGCAGAGTAACCTATGGTGGGCTTCTACCCGAAGCCCGTATTCCTGCACTGGGGACCCTCAGGGACACCAGCTGGGACACTAATGGCAGCAAAGACAGACGCTTTGTCCACTCCGCGCCCTGGGTGCTTGTCTGACAGACGGTCCTCTCCTCTGGGCTAGCACTGCCAGGGTGCTCAGGTGAAGGTTCTGAAAGGCCAGTGCCCCATCACCCACAAAGGTCAGAGTCTGACATGGGATACTTGTATCAAAGTCCAAACACAGAAATACCCGGGGCAAGTAACAATCCCAGCCCCACATGCCAAATGTCAACCACAGCCAGGAGCCACGTCACATGATCTACGCATGTCATCTCATTCAGGTCCCCAAAAGAAAGTCCCAAGAGCTGAGGTACTACCAAATCAGGGGCCTTGCAAGTATCAGAGTTGAGATTCAGACCCATGAAGGGGACTCCACTTGTCAACTGTGTGACACTTTCTAAGGGCCTTCAATGTGCCTGGCACTGCCCTAGGCCCTAGGAACCCAGAAGGAAACACAGCAGAGGCAGTCTTTGCTCTCTTGCAGGTGACTCCAGAGACCTAGAGGTACTGGCTCCTTTCAGAGGGATGCCCCCCTGTCGGGGTCCTTGGAGCCCACTGCTGGCATGAAGTGCAGCAGAATTCCTCATGAGAAAGTGGTCTAGATTAGAGGATAAGAGGTCTCATCAACTGGCAAAAACCAGGTCATGCAGGCTAATCAGCCACCACATGGCTTCTGGGAAACCCAAATTTAGAAAACTGGAAACTCTGGGCCTCACTTTCTTCATTCTACCTTTTCCACAGAGCAGCTTTGATGGCATTTTTAAGCAAAGTAGAAGCACAAAAATGCAATGCTGTCCCCCATCAAGCAGTGACAGAACACCTGATGCTTTGGCAGCTTCTTTCTGGCTGGTTCATGTACTGGCAGATGCAGATGTAACTACCCCAGTCTCCACTTGGGGTTTCCAGACACAAGCTCTCTGCTGTGAGGATGAGTCATATTAGCCACTGATACTTGTCAGGTGCCTGCTATGTCTCAAAGCCTATTCATCAGTGACTTCTGCTTTTCATTTTGCAAATGAGGAAAGTGAGGCACGAAGCAACATTAATTTGCCAAAGGTCATGGAGTAGGTAGGCAGGACTCCTTCCCCCAGGGACTCTGTCTTAGGAATCTTAGGCTCTTAGCAACCTCTTTCCCCTCCCAGCCTCTCTTTTTTCCTTCTTCTACCACTACTGATGGAGTCCCTAGTGCTTGCAGAGCCTGGATCAGCAGCAGAACCTAGCAAAGAGCACTCAGACACAGTTCCCTTCCAGGGAGCCAATCTCCAGACAGACATAGTGGGGCACACCTATAATCCCAGCACATAGAAAGCTGAAGCAGGAGGACCTTCAGGAGTTTGAGGCCAGCTTGGGCTACATAGTGCATTTGAGGATAGTCTGAACTACATAGAGAGATGTTGTCGAAAGAAAGAAAGAAAGAAAGAAAGAAAGAAAGAAAGAAAGAAAGAAAGAACGAACGAACTGATCTGCAGCAGGGCAGAGAGGTTTGAGGTGTGGGGCCATGTAGACTGCGCTTAGCACGCTGCCCATGCTAAGGACCTATGCTTGGTGATGTGGAGTCTGGCACGTCCAGGGGAGGCACAGTGGGTGGCCAAATGAGACTGCAGAGGCCCTGGGAATGTCCTTTCTGAGGAGAGAACTGGCTTGTCATCCTGTTAGTTCTTTCCCCACAGACTGCTCCACTTTCCTGCTCTCCTTCCTTCTCAGGGCTTAGGCCACGGAGAAGACCCATTGGGACCGTGGTTCTGCACATTTTCTCCACGGCTTGGAACCCCTGGGAAGGCAAAGACAACGTCACTCTTCCTTTCCCAGATCCCCCAGTGAGTTTCTCTGAGGGAAGGAAGGAAGTAAGAATAGTTAGGGCTTGGTGGCAGCCGCTGAAGGCTTTGGACCCTATCACAGCTCGTGTTCTATCCTAGGTTTCCCCTAGTGCTGGTGATGGAACCCAGAGCCTTGCATGTGCTAGGCAAGAGCTCTACCACCAAGCTACATCCCAGTCTCCCCCATCCCTCTTTTTGAGACAAGGTCTCATTATGTAGCCCAGGCTGGCTTCGATCTCATAGTGATCCTCCTGCCTCAGCCTCGAGTGCTAGAGCTACAGGTGTGTGCCACCACACCTGGCCCAGTAGTCCTTTTAAAATTTTATTTTGAGACAGAACTGTTATGTTGCCCAGCATGGCCTTGACTTGCAGGGCCCTGCCTCAGCCTCCCGGGAGGCTGGGATTACCAGTGCAGTGTTGCACTCAGCCTGCTCCAGGCTTCGTTAGCAGACCCAGCAACTGCAGCAGGCATTCCACTAGTTAGCTTGTACTGAGCAGCACTACCATTCTCTCTGCAGCTACTTAGGGCAGGGGACACTGCTTTTCCATTTTCAAAGATGGCATATAGTTACCTTTCATTAGTGAAAGTGTTAAGTTCAAACACTGGAGTGATATAAAGAAAAATTATGAAATAAATAATTCAGCAATATGGTGAAAACTGCAGAGAAGACACCAGAAGGGCAGAAGGCACAAAACCCTGAGCCAAGCTACCATGGCAGATGGGAGCGCTCGGCCGTTCTGTTCTCTTCCCCCGGGCACTGTGCTGGCCTGTGTTCCTGACCTTTCCAGCAGTCGGGTGTGGCCAGGTCCTGGACAGAGGCACATAAACAGCAGTGGCAGCATCACGTCCTGACCTGACACTGCCTGTCACGCCCTCTCTCTCTGCTACTGCAGGCCAAGGAGAAGGCCTCATAGACCTGAGGAAGGCAGAGCCATGAGACAGGAGGAATCTGGTCTCTCAGTGCCTTAGAGACCACAGCGCTGTCCTCTCTAACAAGACTTCACATGAGTAAAAAATAAGTTTGTGTTACATCATGACACTGAGGTTTTCTGGTTGTTTATAGGAATTAGCTGAACAAAAGGAGGAATCTCTAATTCAGTCCCTTGCCATCTATTTCTTCTGTAATGAATAAGTACCAAACATCTAATATTGTAGCTGCTAAGTTCAACCTTCCAGGCTTTACCAAGATAAACTCATCTAATCCCCACAACAGCCCTAGGAGTCAGGCACTATGTCAATAAGACATAACTGGCAGTGAGGCAGCCGAGGTCCAGAAGGACACAGCACAGAGCTCACGGCCACACAGGGAGGAGGTGGTGGAGCTGAGATGTGAACCCAGGATGGCCAGATGTGCAAAGCTCTTGCTTCGCCACAATGCCACACAGACTCTACTGAGCACATCACCATGTCCTGGTTACTTTTCTTGTCACTGAGACAAAATATGTGACACCTGAGGTTAAATGACGAAAGGTTTACCCAGCTCACAGTTTGTGGGGGCTTCAGTCCATAATCAGCTGGCTCTGAGGCAGGGTGGCATGGCAGAGAGCGACAATTTACGGCAGTAAAAGACAGCAAAGGTGACGAGCAAAAGAAAAGGGGAAACAAGCCTCTTTCTGCTGATTTTACCTTACCTAGACCGCCGGGATTAAGGTGATGTCAACCCACTCAGAGGACTGATCCAGCCATCACTCACACTTGGTCCCAGCACCCGTAATCCCAGCATTACATAACGAATCAATCTAGACTCTAGGTTCAAGTGCCTCTGAAAAAGTCCCATCTAAAAACATGAGACTTTGAGGGGACATCCAGACACAAACCATGACACCCAGAGAAAGCCAGGCCCCACTTATGTGACAGTTCCTGGGGCAAGTCCTGCAGGGGACAGCACTAGCATGCTGCTGCCAACGCCTGGGAACCCTGTGAATGAGGAAATAACAAACAAATGAGACAAAGGCAGAGTCAGATCTGGGACAGCAAGGCAGTGTGGTCAACTTCATGTGGGGGAGGGGCATTGGCCACCTAGATGCGAGTGGAGGGCTTCTGGGAGGAGATGGTGTGTGAGTCTGCTTGGACAGGGGGTGAGACGTCAACAGGTATACAGAGGAAGGGCACAGGTTGTGTCACATGCAGCCAACAGCCACATCCTGGGCCCTCAGGACTGAGCTCGGGACAGGATTACTGCCCTGTATATTCTAAGAGACCTGAAAGACCCTGGGACAAAAGAGACTGAAGGTGGAATTTGAAAACTTCCAACAGAAGGCTTCACAGCTGAATTCTACCAATCCTGAAAGGGGACTTAATACTAATACTTTAAAAACTTTTCCCCAAAGTAAAGCTGCAAGAAATCCTTCCTAATACATTTTATTTGGCCAGCATCACCTTGATACCTAAGCTGGACAAAGACATCACAACTAAAGAGAAGTGGGCAGCCAAATAGCCCAGTGGGTTAAAGTTCCTACAAACACGTGCAGGGGCCCCAAAGGCGTGCTGGGATAGCAACTGAGACTGGGCGTGGTGGTGCACACCTGTAATCCCAGCTCTTGGGAGGCTGTAAGCAGGTGATCACTACAAGTGAGACCCTGAACACCCTGTAGACCCTTCCCTAGAATACAAAGTAAATAAATAATACAAAAGAATTAAAAATCTACAAATCTGTTTTGTACTTTTTATACTGTTGGATACTTATAATCAAACCTTTTACTAGGATATTGAATAAATTTAATTTTACTAGAAAAAATAAATAAATAAGTAAACGAAGAGAAGTACAGGGGGCTGGGGAGATAGCTCTGTGGCATAAGTACCTGCCTGGCAAGTACAAGGTCCTGAGTTCAAACCCCAGTACTACCAAAAAAAAAACAAAAAAAAGAGAGAAGTACAGTGTTGGCGAGATGGTTCAGCCGTCTAAAGCACCTGCTTAGGAAAGCTTAGGCAACTGCAGGGACCAAGGTTTATCCTGGTACCACATGCTGCACCAGCCCAACCCCCAGGGCAGGCTGAGTCGGCCATAAAAAAATATAAATAAATAAATAGATAAAAAATAAAAATAAAACAAAGAGAAGCACAGGCCAGGGTCTCTGATGAACATGGATGGAAAAATTCACAATAAAATGCTAGCACATTGAATTCAACAATATATCAGAAAGATGACAGATAGATCATGATTGGGGTGGGGGGAGATGCACCCTGGCAGGAACACCTGGTCCAATGCATGCAAACCGATCAATGTGATGCCCCACATTACCCAAGGAAAGGCGAAAACCTCATGATTACTCACCCTCAAAAAGCTTTTGACAAAGTTCAACACCCTTCCTTTGATTAAGAAACAAAACAGAACAAAAGCAAGCAAGCAAACAAACATTCTTAACACTTTAGGTATAGACAAAATGTTTTACAAAATAACAGTCATTTATGAAAAATTCATCACCGATAAAATCAATGGGGTGAAATAAAATATTCTTGCTAAGATCCAATAAAAGTCCGGATGCCCATTTCATGACCATCTTTCCACTTCTATCCATAGCACAGGAAGTACTAGAAAGAGCAATGAGGCAAGAAAAGGAAACAAAAAACACCCTAATGGAAAGAAAGAAGTAAAACCATCTCTATTAACAGACGACATGATTCAGTAGGTAGACAACCCTAGATACTAAAACACTATTAGACCTAATAAATGAATTCAGTGGAACTACAGGATATAAAAGCAACATACTAAAATTCTGTGGCATTTTCATACACAAATGATTATCTACCTGAAATAGAAATAGAAGAAAACAATCCCATTTATGATACTAAACAAAACAGACAACCAAACAACAAAAAGTAATTCAGGAGTAAATTGAAACAAGTCAGTCAAAGACTTTATTATTTTTATTTATTTATTTACTTATTTTTTGTCCTTTTGAGCCAGGGCCTCACTATGCAATTCAGGCTGGCCTTGAGCTCACTTTTGTGGCCCTGGCTAGTCTTGAACTCACATTGATCCTCCTGTCTCAGCTTCCTAAGTGCTGGGATTAGAGCTGTGCACCACCACATCCTGCTAAAGACCTTACTATTGAAAACTATAAAATTCTAGAAAGAAGAATTAAAGGGGGCTCAAATAAATGGCATTTCATACTCATGGGTTGGAACAATTAATGTTATCAACATGTCCACATTACCTAAAGCAATATATAGAGTAAATGCAATCCTAATCAAAATCCCCATGGCATTGTTTACAGAAATAAAATGTACAGTCATAAAATTCAAATGGAACCACTAAAGTCCCAGAGAGCCAAAGCAATCCAGAGGGGGAAAAATAGAAGAGACAATATACTTCCTGATTTAAAATTGTATTGCAAGCTATCATAATCAAAATATTATGGTAGTGCCATTAAAACAAGACACTTAGACCCAGAATAAAGAACCCAGAAATAAATCCAAATATACTTGATAAACTAATCCTTGACAAGGTCACCAAGAGGACACACTTGGGAAAGGATAGTCGTTTCAATCAATTCTGCCAGGAAAAATCAAAATGGATAAAAAGCTCAAATGTAAGAGCTGAAACTACAAAACTCCTAGAGGAAAACAGGTTTAAAAAAGTATCCTTAATTTTGGCTTTGGCAATGATTGCCTGGTTATTACACCAGATAATCAGGCAAAAATAAATAAAAGGGACTACATCAAGCAGAAAGCTTCTGCACAGCAAAGGAAAGAATTTACAAAATGAAAAGGCAATCTGGGAGTGGTGGCACATACCTGTAATGCCAGCACTTGGGAGGCTGAGGCAGAAGGATCGGTGCGAGTTCGAGACCAGCCTGGGCTACAAAAGTGAGCTCAAGGCCAGCCTGAACCACATAGTGAGACCGTCTCAAAAAGACAAAAAAAAGGCAGCCTATAGATTGTAAAAAAAATATTTGTAAACCATATATCTGATAAAGGTCTAATATTTGAGATTTGTTTTAAAAAACTTACATAACTCAATAACACAAACACATAAAATCCAATCAATGCAAGCAAGCGCAAGGGCCGGGATTCGATCTCTGGGCCTGCAGTGCCAGCCCCACTCCCAGGGCGCTCAGACAGCAATTCAGACTGAGCATGGTGTTGCACACCTATAACCCCAGCTCTCTGGAGGCTGTAAACAAGCAGATCACCACAAGTCCGATCTGGTAGTGAGACCCTGAACACTCTGTAGACCCTTCCCTAAAATACAAAAAAATCAAAACCTAAGCACAGATTTGAAGGTACATTTTGCCAAAGATGACAAAAAAATTACAAAGAGGTTTATGAGGGGAAGCATATAGGGAAATGAAATCAAAACCATAGGAGAAGGCTAGCCAGATAGCTCAGCAGAATAAAGTGCCTGCTAAGGCAGAGCACAACAGCAGAGGTTCAGTCCCCAGGGCATTCTGAGATGGTGATTGAGACTGGGTGTGACGTGTATGCCTGACATCCCAGCACTTGGGACGCTGAAAACAGGAGAATCACTAGAGTCAGATCTATATAGTGAGACCCTGTACACCCTGTAGACTCTGTCCTAAGTACATAAAAAAAAAAGAAGAAAGAAAAAACCATTTGGAGATATGAGTATAAAAATAATAATTAACAAGTGTTGGTGAAGGTGTGGAGAAAAGGAGACCTTTGCACACTGCTGGTAGAAACAGAGATTGATGCAACCACCAGGAACACACAATCGAGGTTCTTATCCAGAAAAGGTAAGCCAACACCTCACAAAGAGGTCCCATGACCACAGAGCACCACTCCCCACAGCCAAGACTTATGCACAAGCTAGCTGTGCCTCAGTGGTTGAACGGAGAATCTGTGGCATACAGACACAATGAACATTATTCAGCCTTAAAAAAAAAAAAGAGGAGGGCTGGGCGTGGTGGCACAGGCCTGTAATCCCAGCACTTGGGAGGCTGAGGCAGGAGGAATGGTGCAAGTTCAAGACCAGCCTGGGCTACAAAAGTGAGCTAAAGTGAGCTTAAGGCCAGCCTGAACTGCACAGCAAGACTCTGTCTCAAAAAGACAAAAAGAGAGAGAGAGAGAGAGAGAGAGAGAGAGAGAGAGAGAGAGAGAGAGAGAGAGAAGGATTTGAGTTCAATCCTTAGTATATTAGGGAATGAGAAGGAGGAATTCTGTCATTTACCATAACACCATAGCTTAGATGGACCTAGAGGACAACAAGCCCCATGAAATAAGCTAGATACAGAAGACAAATATTGTACCATGATCTCACTCATATGAGGACTCTGAGAAGTCAAATATCCAGAGAAGGAGATTAAAGTACTTATGGGGTCTGGGCTAGGGAGGAAACAAGAAGATACAGGTCAAAGGAGACTACGCAGTGGATGCACAGGATACACATGGTAGGGAGATCTAATATACAACATCAGGACTATAGTTACCACGTGTGTTACCTCAGGATTTTTGTTAACTGAGTAGTGTACAGCTGCTCTTATGACTTGTGTGTGGGGTACTGCCATGGTTTGGATGTGAAGCTGGTCTGTCCTCCTTCATGAGGGAAGCTTGGTCCCCAGGGTGGCAATGTCACAAGGCAGTGGAACCCATAGGGAGGGGCTAAGGGGAGAGTGCTGAGGGTGTCGCCTTTGGAAGGGATTAAGGTAGTTCTTGAGGGACTCCAGTTAGTTTCCCTGAGATGGACTGTTATTACAGAACCTTTCCTATTACTCTGGTTCCCTATCTTGCCATGTGACCACTTTCACACACATGGTCCAACTATGATGCCACCAGCTATGAAGTGATATGGTCAGGGGGACTCTTACGGAGTCTGTGCAATGCTGTCTGTCTTCTGAGTCTCCAAAATTGAGCTAAATAAACCTCTTCTATTTATAAATGATCCAGTCTCAGGTATTTTATCACAGCCATAGAAAATAGACTAACAGCAATAATGTGATATGTTGATTCCTCTCACTATAATAACTATATTTATGTATCTATATCTCTAGCTGTCTATCTCGTAACACCACGCTGTATACCTTAAAGATGATAATATTTATTTAAGAAAAAAGCTGGGACTTTTATTCCTTTTGAGGTTTCTTTTATGACTTAGATCTTATGGCTCTTGTTATTGGCTCTACCTATAAAAGTTGCAGAGTTTATTAGACCAGAATGGGAGGTCACACTGGCTGTGTCCCCAGCTCTTCTCCCCCGACGGTACCTCCCACCCTGCACATTTGCAATGAAGGTAAAATGACATTGTGAGGCAGGAGGAATGGTGCAAGTTCAAGACCAGCCTGGGCTACCACCTGCCTGACATCACCCTGATCCTCATGCATGTCTTGGCCCTACCCCTTCTTGCGCTGCGAGGCTCAGAAGTGACCAAAGGTACCTGCTGCTGGGCATCCTGGACAGACAGACCAGAAAGAGGCACCGTTACACCAGGTGATGCCGCACAGGAATTTCAGGTGCCGACAGCTCACAGCCCTCTGGGAGGTCGGCTCACAGCAAGGAGAGAGAGCAAGAGAGGCTGCATCCGCATGAGGAGCTGCAGCTGAACCTAACCAAGAGCCAGACGTCAACCTCACCAGGTTCCACAGCCACTGCGTATCCTCAGAAGACGCGCTGAAAAGAGAGCCTTACCCTATGTCAGTGATGGTGAAGACGGGTGCCCAAAAACCCATCCATTTGTTACAAAGTGACAACACTGCAATTAAACGTGAATACTGAGGTCTCAGTTTAGAAAAACTAACTCACACATTAACAACCTTTCTCTTAAAAGCAAAACAAGTAATGTGCGTGCCACAGGTTTGCCAGCACTGACATGGACACTTCCCCAACACCCACAGCCCTGTCTACTTCCAAGGAAACACAGACAAACCTAGGCTGGGAGACCATCTATGGGCCATCCACACAGTCCTCCTTAAGTCCATCAAGGTCATGAAGAGCTGTCTGAGGACTAAGAAACTGCCCCCACTAGCGGGAGCTGAGGAGGCACAACCCCTGAGTGCAGTACAGGATCACTGCATCCTGAACACTAAAAAGGTAACTGGTGGAAAGTGAAAGTAGTTACCAAATAAAGTCTGGTATTCGTTAACATCATGTATCTTCCCAGTTGGGAAGATCGTGTAATGGAGGAAATGCACAGGGGGTAAATGGGACACTGGATACACAGCAACTCCCTGACCTATGTTGATGATTTTTCATAAATCTCACATTATTTCAAAAATAGAAATTTACTTAGTTTTTAAAAATGAGAAGCAAAATGCCAGAACATGTAAGTCCCATAAGGCTGAAAGGAGTAGGGACTGTGTTTGGCTCAGTGCTATATCCCAGGCTTCCAGAACAGACTCGGGCACACAGTAGGTCCTCAATAAAGACATTCAGTGAGCAAATAATGGCTCCTTCACCACCCTCAACACTCCTGGGCTATGGATGGGGGTTCTGGACACTGGAGGAAGCTTTCTCTGGCAGGATGGCAGCCTGTTCACCACAGGAAGTGCTGCACCCACGGACAGCACCCCATCAGGGCTCAGTGGCAATTTCCTGCTCACAGATAAGCACAAGGACAGGAGATGATCACCCAAGCCCAGTCTCCTGGCCACAGACCCAGAGCCGCCCCCCCCCCCCAGGCTTCCATGGCAACAAACTATAAACAACTGGGGATGCCCATGGAGCAGCAGGTCACCCCCCAAACTGAAGTGATAACATTCCCTCTAGGGCACAGCACTGTGGTTGAGACAGCTAGCTCTGACATCACACACAGCGAGTGTCAGCTGCGTCACCTGTACCCTGCATGACCTTGGCTGAGTCCTGTCCCTTCTGTGTCCCTGTAATCTCTCTGCAAGTGGGAGCAATGAATGGCTGCTACCTGCTCAAGTGAGAAGCGAGGGGATCCAAGAAAAGCATGTATGTCACCTGGCACTGGATAAATGGGGACTAGAGTGGTAGCACAGCACAGCCCTGAAAGGTGGACTGAAAGGACACCTTGAGGGTAGGTGGCATTAAAGCATGTGGGAAAGGGGCATTCCCACAGGAGGGGACTAGGCCAGGCCCAGAACTGCCAGAGGAGAGGAAGGCATGGTGGCAGAAGCTGGCAGTGCTGTCCACAGGAAGGCTCCCTAGGCAACAAGCCAACAGGGTCAGGGCCTGTAGGCCAGGTAAGGACCTGGGTAGGACAGGGCCTCAGGCTACCTCTGTCTGGGCCAGCCAACTTGCTCATCCCTCACTCCTCTGCTTCCAGCCAGTGGCCTGAGCACCAGGCATGAAGAGGTCATGAAAAGCTGTCTGAAAAGGACTAAGAAACTGCCCCCCACTAGTGGGAGCTGAGGAGGCACAACCCCTGAGTGCAGTACAGGATCACTGCATCCTGAACGCTAAAAAGGTAACTTGTGGAAAGTGAAAGTAGTTATCAAATAAAGTCTGGTATTTGTTAACATCACATATCTTCTAGTTGTGAGGACCATGTAATGGAGAAAACGATCTCCATTACAGGGTTCTGTAGGGCCTAGGGTTCTGCCCCAAGTCCTGCCTGCCAGGGAGCACATGTTGGTCACTTCAGGACCCGAGACACTGAGACCGTACACTGTCAGTCACAAGCTGCCATCAGCCCCCCAAAGGTTTGCACATCCAGGGCCAGCAAGATGGCTCAGCAGTCTAAAGCGCCTGCTTAGGCAAGCTTAGGCAACTGCAGGGACCGTGGTTCAATCCCCAGCACCACATGCTGCGCCAGCCCCACCCCCAGGGCAGGCTGGGCCAGCCATAATAATAATTAAAAAAAAAAGGTTTGTACATCCAACACAACATTTAACTGGATTCCACTGACAGCTGATTTCACACAACTTAAAAGATTTCATCAGGCTGAGGCAAGAGGATTGGTGTGAGCTCGAGACCAGGCTGGGCTACAAAAGTGAACCCAAGGCCAGCCTGAACTGCATAGTGAGAACCTGTCTCAAAAAGACCAAAAAAAAAAAAAAAAAAAAAAATCATCTCTTAAAGACAGGGCAAGCTGCAGGCAACAGAGCCCTTTCTGATGAGGGCTGCTCTCCAGCGGGCTACAGCCTGCAACCTGCCCAAATCTCCCACTGAGGGACCTGCGTGGGTCCTGGGAACATTTGGGGTTGTGACTGTTCAAACAGCTACTTTCTCTCTTGTCACAGTTGAATGCACTGGTGTCTGGTATCTGCATCTGTGTGAGCGATGCTGAGGGGAGTCCAGCCCTGAGTGCACCACTCCAGGAATCCTCATGTGAGTTTTCACTGCTGTGTAGAGCCATGGGCCTGGCTTGCCATGGCCACCTGCCAGATGACTATAGCATGGAGCACCGGAGCTCAGCAGAAACACAGGTGTACACTGCAGGCAAGGCCAGCAGAAGAGCACAGATTCCCACTTGTTTCATAGGCCACAAGAGTGCATCCACCCTCAAAAACATCCTGCTAGAAAGTTAGGAGCACTCCAATTTACAGGTAAGGAGAAATAAGGTTGTAGAGGCATAGCTAGTGAATGGGAGAGGACATGAACCCAGAGAGAGAGCTCTCAGGCAAGCACACAGGGCCACCCGAAACACAGCTTGACAACACTCGCAGGGACATCTGGGCAGTCAGTCCAGTGGGGGCGGGGGGAAGGAGTCTGCAATGAAGAACATTCTGGAAGGGTAGGCAAAGTTGGCCTAGACAAAGAGCATTGTTCTCAAGACCTGGAGACTCTCTAGACCGTGAATGCACTATTTCTTTTAAGTTATTTATTTATTTATTTATTTATTTATTTACTTATTTGGTACAGAGTCTCGCAACATAGCTCAGACTGGTAGTGTTCCTCCTGTCTCAGCTCCTTAGTGCTGGGATTACAGGTGTGTGCTACCATGTCTGGTTTTGGTGTTCATTCAGCACAGCGCACCTGGGGTTCTGCGGCTGGCATAGCATGTGGTACCTAGAATCGAACCCAGGTCTTTGCGTTTGCCAGGTAAGTGCTTAGACCACCGAGCTACTTCCCAGCACCATGACTGTACTCTTGAGCTCAGTAAGACATCAAAGCAAGCCAAATAGCACCAGGGTCCTCAAGGGATCTTCTGGTTATATTCTATACAGTAATAGGTTCTGGCATGAAAGCAGCGTGGGGAGAAAAGACCAAGTGGGGAATCAGAAGACATGCAAACCAAAACCACCAGGAGATCCACTCCTGTTAGGATGGCTATTACCAGAAACACAAGACAGCAAGTGCCACCAAGGATGTGGATGCAGAGAACCATTATACCTTGATGACGAGACTAACGTGGTGTGGCTGCTATGGAAAATGGCATGGAAATTCCTGAAAAAATTAAAAAGCAAATGTCACAAGGTTCAGGAATCCCACCGCTGAGTATTTATAGAAAAGAATGGAAACCAGCACATCAGAGATGTCTGCGCTCCTATGTTCATGGCAGTATTATTCACAATAACCAAGATATAGAAGCAACCCGAATATCCATCAACAGGTAAATGGATAAAGACAAAGTGAAAAAACCTAGAGGATAATATACTATGTAAAATAAATCAATAACTAAAGGTCAAATACAACATGATTTTACTTCTATGAGGGCTCAAAAAACAGGAAAAGCCAGGGCTGGGGACATAGCCCAGTGGCTTAAGTGCCTGTCTGGGTTCGATTCCTAGTATCAAAAAGAAAAAAAAAAACAAACAGGAAAACTCATATAAATATAAACAGAACAGAATGGTGGCTGATAGGTACTAAGGAGAGGCATGGGGAATTATTCAATGCACATGAAGTCTCAGTTATGCAAGGTGCATGTTATAGAGATTGCTTTGCTATGTGGTACCTATAGTTAGTAATACTGTATTGTATATTTAAAACCTCTGCAGAGGGTAAATCCCAAGTGTTCTTACTACATTATAAAAAACTGAGTATGTAGTGTGACTATAAAGTGATTGTATGAGAGTTTTTTGAGGTGCTGGAACTGTTTTATTCTGGATGGTGGAAGTGATTACATAATAAACAGCTCTTAAATTTCATACAAGCGCACAGAGATAACTTTATTATATGCTAATTAGAAAAACAAAGAAAATAAAGTACTCGTAATCAATGCTGCCTGGGGATATAATTCAAAGACACAGTATGTGCCTGGCAAGCTTGAGGTCCTGAGTTCGATTTCTAAATCTCTATAATAATCATCTCTACTTCACAGGGTGACTTTAAGCCCAGTGTTGTGCCTAACCCAGCACTCAACACATTATAAGCCTAAGATCCATTAGTCATCACTAAGGAGACTAGCAATCCTCTAGAGATCCTAGGCTCTAATGAGCATGTGAGGAAGAGAAACTAATACTGTAGGGACTGCTGCATTACCAGTATATTGTACTTAAACTTAATTTCTGCCAGGCGGCTCATCTTTCACAGGATATTCACCACTGGGAAAAACAAGTTAGTCCACTGCACACTGAACTTGCTTCCTCTTCAGCAGGGTTGCCAGCAGGTTCCAGGAGGAAGCCGGGTACTCAAGGGCAGTGAGACTGCACTGTCAGATGTGCCAGGTTCCCAGGGACTCCTTGAAGCACCAACTGCGATACCTACAATTTCTGAGAGTTGATTTTCTTGCATATAAAACAGGATGAATGGGCTGGGGAGATAGCTCAGTGGCACAGTGCCTGCCTGGGAAGTGCAAGGTCCTGAGTCCAATTCCAAGTACCAAAAAATAAATAAGTAAAATAAAATAAAACAGGATGAATAATGCCTGCTCTGAGGGCCAGTCCATATTGGTAGGATGCCCTAACCTTGGTTCTTGGTAATGGTAGTAGCACAAGGTACTCTGAAGTTCTCCTGCCTCTTCCAAGGGCCGTGAATGTAAAAATAAATACATAGCCAGCTAGGTAGGTTTTTTTCTATCCTATACTTTCTCCACTTCTTCAACCAATATAATTACGTTAACAGACATAATGTTAAAAGTTGACAACAATTAGGCTAATTACTACCTCTTTAAAGGATCAATTAGGGTTGTGTTTCCAGCCCTAGGCACTAGGGTTGACAAGTAGCACTCACTAGGCTTGTGCCTTAGGCTAGTGGTAGTGAGTGCTACAGCAGGCTGTTCACTAAAGAAAGCTTTAAAAGGTTGGCCATCGCTGCCTCAGACTATATATTTGCCAACACTGAGCTGGATAAGGAGATTCTGGTTCCTTCTGTGGAAGACTTCTCAGGGTCTTTGCTGAGGCAACCAGCACTGGATGGAGAAATACAGACTGAGAGGACTTGAGTCAAGGCAGTCATGAAGACTGGGGGTTTATAAGTTTTAATCTATATACAGGTCACGTGGGGATCTTGTTAAAATACAGATACAAATTCAGAGCAGATGCTAAGATTTGTACCCTGAAAGCTCCAGGTGATGTTGAAGCTGTTGGTCGGGCACTTGCTCTGAACAGTGAAGATATTATATAGAAATGGAAGACCACTTTCAGGTGGGGAAACAGGCTTGCTGAGGGTCACATGGGAGTGACAGGTAGGATCAGAACTCCACCCACCAGTCTTGCCCTTCATGACTCAGCCAGACGCTGCTTGCCACTGTCCCTGTTGAGGTACAGCAATTCTGCTCAGTCTGGGCTGGGTATCAGAATCATACAAGGCATTTTTAAAAATACTTGCACGAGCCCCAGTGTCTAATGTTGACTACTGGGTCAGTGTGTAGCCTAAATTTGGGGGATTTAACATCTCCTCAGATGATTCTGATGGACTACCACAGTTCAGGCTCACTGATAGATTGATTTGTGACTAATTGATTTCCTTTTGGGGACATAGTCTTGCTAGCCTTGAACTATGTAGACCAGGCTGACCTTAATGTCATGGTGATCCTCACCCTCGCAAATTCTGGGATTACACCTGGCCAAGCGCTCACTGTTTTAGAGGGACCAATAAGCCTCACCCAAATATCCTCCTCATACCCTGCCTGTTTTTCTGGTGTTTTCTGGCAAAACCACTTAACAGCAACTTTTTGCAAAATCCAATCAGAAAAGAATATTAGAGAGGACCTTAACCAGGGCCACAGCTAGCTGAAGTCTCTGTCGAGCCATTGGGGAATTAAGGCCAGGAATCCACACTGTGTGGGAAGAAATGATTTCCCCCTCGGCCAGGTGAACACAGACTTTCAACTCAAAAGCCCCCAGTGATCACCATGGAAAAATCTGGATATTCCCAGGTGAGATGCTACAAACTGGTATGGGGAGCAGAGGGTCTTTAGTAACAGGTAGTTCCAGACTCAGGTGTCAGACCACAGGAGGCTGAATCAGAAAGCAAGCAAACACAAAGAAAGAAGGGAGTGAGGGAGAAAAGAGGACTTTAAGTTTCCTAGTAAGCACAACTGGCTAAGCACTCGCAAAGAGGAAACCAGTGAATCCAATTAGAAGAGGCTTCAGTTCTCTCTGAATTTAGTGACTAGAAAAGAAAAAGCTTCAGAGACGGATGGTAGGGCATGGCGGAGCAGTACTTCAGGCCCAGCCCCGCCACAGGCCAGCCACACTCTTTCACGGGGCAGCCCCTCACGGCTCATCAGTGTGGCAGGATGGCCCAGGATTCAATTAACTGGCATATGTGAGATTTGTACAGCAGCACCTGGCACTAGCACGTCCTTGATAAACACAAATCCTGGCTTAAAAAAAAAAAAAACATTTCCCCACTCTGATCTGATTTTGAAGCCTGTTTATATTTTTAAAAACTCGTTGTAGAGTATGTGTTACTGTTAGCTTCCTGGAGTTCAGACCAGAATGAGGCAGAACAGACATTTGTGTTGGTCACCTTCTGCTGAGCACTAGCTATGCTGAGTCCCCTGTGGTGGCTTGGTGCATGGAGTGAAGGGGCCACGGGGTGCGGGACCCCATCAAACAAGGCCACATGGAGCACTAAGGAATCCAGACTTGATTCTCAGAGCAGTGAGACCCATAAGACTGGAAATAAGACATGAAAAGAACCAGGCCAACTTTGGAAAGCTCATCTGACGTCCTAAGGAGGTTTGGGGACTCCAGACAAAGAGACTAAGCTACAGCGACGGAGGGAAGTGGGGCAAGGCTCCCACGGCACTGGACCTGTGCTATCACACAGGGCCACACACTCAGTGGGACCCACATCTGGCTTAATGCTCTGTTCTCATCATCTTGAAGTTCTTAATACTTTTTAAATAGGGGCTCCAAAGTTTTATGTTGCACTGGGCCCTGAGACTATCCCTGTCCCTATCGACACTGTAGATATCTCATGGGGCCTACAACTATTCTATCACTGAGGTGGTGAAGGTGCCCATCCTCTCCCTAAATGAAGACACAGAGGTTCCAGGAGTAGCAGTGCACTGTCCTAGAGCACAGGTGGCCACGGTAGGGCAGTGACACTCCCTAGGACTTGAAGTTTCAACTTGGGAGCTGCCACTGTGGAAAGCCTATAACTGCAACCCCCTTTCTGAGAAAAGGGTGCAGGCTCCCCTGGGCCTAAATAGCAGGGACTGTCCCTTGATATTCTTTCCCCACTCCCCCAGCTAGGCTGGGGCTGTCCAAACCTCAGGGGAGGTGGTGGCAGGTGCTCTTGGCCTCAGGCCAGCCGGAACTAGGGACAACACCCCCGGATCTAGGTTACAAGGTGAGTTCTACAAGGGCTAAATCCAGCCATCAGGAAAGCAGTTTAACAAGAACAAACACAAGTAATCATTTAAGGCACAGGCTTTCTCCTCTGTATTTACTCTACCTCCTCCATCAACCTCAAAACAATTTTGGAAAGGCAAATTCATGAATAGAGCAAAGGGCTGAGGTTGAATCTCAGTGGGACAACATAGCATGCAGGCGGCCCTAGGTTCTATCTGCAGAGAGAGGGAGGGTGGCAAGGAGGGAGGGAAGGAAGGAAACAAGGAAGGAAGGAAAAAGGAGAGAGATGAAAGGGTGATGGAAAGAGGAAGAAAGGAGGGAAGGAGGAACAGAATTCTTCACTAATGGCTGAAAATCTGCCCACTAAAGGAAGCATTGGCATATATAATCATGCTGTGCTGTTGGCTTCTTTAACACACACACACATACACACACACACGATCGGACTCATAGTGATCCGCAAACCTGTTTGCAGCCTCCCAACAGCTGGGACTACAGGCCTGCGTGCCACCACACCCAGCCTCAATTGCTGTCTGGGGGTGGGGCCAGCACAGCAGGCCGGGGGATTGAACCCCTTGCCCCTGCACCTGCTTGCAGGCACTTTTATCCGCTGAGCTATTTGGCTGGCCCTAAGAAGCATTTCTAAGGAATGAGTTTGGCCCAAGTACTGTTGTAGGCATTGCAAATATACCTTGAATAAGCTAGGTATAAATCCTTGCCCTCAGGAGCTCCCATCCTAACAGGAAGGAGAAAGAGAATAAACTTCATAATTAAATGAATTATAGAGTATTAGGAGAAGATAGCTGCTTAAAGAAAAGAACGCAAACCTTAAACATACCAGGCAGAATTTACTGGGTGCTCCCTAAGTGTCTAAATTCTCTACACACGTGGTCCAACAGTCCTACTTCCCTGGGTCTGTTCACATTCCCATTTCACAGATAGGCAAATATACCTGAACTACACAAGATATACAAGGTCCTAGAGGCAATAAGAAACAGACTGTTAATCAGCAAGGCAAGAGGTGGCTATTTTCCCCTCTCTTAGTTGTTTTAAAAGTGAGCAACAGGAAGCTGGGTTTTTGTCTGCTGTGAAATGGCTAGGGGTGAGGTGGGGTTCCCATTCCTAGTTTGCCCCTAAGGACGCCTCCCCTCCCATACTTGAAAGATCTGGCAGGACAGTCGGGACTTCCAAATTTTGCCTTTCCTTCCAAAGCGAAGGCTTTTCAGCTGACAGCCCTGAGTCCCATTCCAGCCTCTGTACCTCCCCTACTGTGCGACTCAACACAAAGCTGCCATATGGCCTCTCCAAATTCTGAGATTTAGAATGAAAACCCAAAGTTGTTCTCTCAGGTGACAAGGCAGTCGACATCAGGACACGTGTGCAGTGGTGGTTCCTCCCACACACACTGGCTGGCACCCCAGCCCTGGGAATCCCACCATGTTCTCCTCCCATTTTTTTAAAAATGTACTTAGTACAGGGTGTACAGGGTCTCATTACATAGATCGGACTCATAGTGAGCCTCCCGTTTTCAGTTTCCCAAGCACTGCAATTATAGATTCACACCACCAGGCCCAGGCTCAGTCGCCCTCTCAGCATGCCCCTGGCCCATGTGCCTGCCTAAGTTGGCATTTTAATCCACTGAGCTATCTCGATGACCCTTTCTCCTCCCATTTCTTATGGGATGAACCCCGAGCCACCTATCTCCGTAGGACAGGTAGATGGCAGAGGGCTGGGCACAGGGTGGACCCCTGGCAAATGCTTGCTGAGTAGGCCCTGAAGAGGAGGGAGGTGTGTGGTCAGTGCACCTCTTCCTCAGCACCAAGCCTTGTGGTCAAGAGACCTTAACAGGACACATTTGCTATGGCCCACTCGCCATAGTGCACAGGTGATGTGTTGAATCCATCTCACCATTCCAAGCATGTGCTCTCATGGAACTTACTAATGTTCCTCTGTTAGCTGGGGCCCACATGGTCCCTGGACACTCAGGACCTGAAGCATGCCCATGCAGCACTGGGGCAGCTGCTGCTGGCGGCTGGGTCACGTCTCCTTCATCAGAGCCTAACACAAGGATAGTGACAGCTGGCCCCACCTGCCTTCCTTCTTTCACACTTCCAACTCAGACCCAGGCTCACCTTCCCTGCAAGTGCTGCAGAAGTTTGGGGCAGGACCCTCAGCCCTCGAACTCTGCTTCCTCCTCTGCACAGTGAGGATGGGGAGGGGGCAAGTATTAAATGACCAGAAACAAAAGCAAATTTCTCCAACAAAATAAAAATCACTGGAAGTTTCTGAATCACATGAGGATAGAAGGGGGTAGGAATCTGTTGTTAGCCCAGGAAGGAGAGACTTTGTAGAAGCAGGCATCAACATGCTGACCATTGCTCTTACAGTGGGGACACCAACACTCTCTGTTAGTGTCAGGAGTGCCTCCAAATTCCATCAGTAACTGCCCTCTGTCTGCATCTGTCCTAGGGACCCAGGTACCAGCCTCAGGGCTGCCTGGAAGGAGCAAGAAGCTAGAAAACATTGGCCAGATGGCACCAGTGATCAGAACAGGTTGGAACACCACGTCAGCTGTTCAAGGTCCCAGATTGGCATTGTTTGCACCTCCAGCCTAGCATGCCCTGAGCCATGGGGTCACAGTGCTCTACGCATCTTTCTGGTTGGCCTGTCACTCACCTTTGTAAGAGGGGAGGGGGAAATCGCTCCTGTGAGGTGAGCAGTGGAATACCTATTTTATGGATGTGGAAAATACTCAGGGAGAGGCCCCTCATCCGGTAATGCCTACTTCTGAGCTGCAAGCCATGCAGTCGTGCTTAAGGTGTCTCAGGCACTTGGTCTTTGCAGGTGGGGAGCTTATTTTTAGTCCCAATTTGCAAGTGGTGAAACTGAGAGGGCTCAGACCTCTACTGGAGTCAGCCAGTTAGCTGTAAGAGGAGGTCTGAACCTAAAGCCTTTGCCCTTATCTTCTAGAATATATGAAGGTGCTCCACAAAGAGTTGAACCAGGGTTCTAGCCCAGTTCCTCCTACAAAGCTCTATTGTTTTGCCAGCCTCAGCCATGGGCATCCCCCTTGGCACTCCATACCTCAGGGAAATGACTGGTGGAGACCCCCCTCCAGGCCAGGCTGCGGAAAGCCTGCCCGCCAGCCAGCACAACAGTGGACTGCAAGGCAGTGGGACCCCACAAAGGACCCATTGTGGGGCTGCAGAAAGCAAGACCAAACCCTGCTGGCCTCACGGCAGAGCCCTGCCCAACACTCTCAGCCTCCTCCCTTTCCAGTAGTGCCCCCAGACCTAGAGTACACCACAAAGGCCGGGGGCGTGGGGACAACACTGGGCTCCATAGCTGCCTTGGCAGGGGGTACCTCGGGCTATGCTAACCTGCGAGCCTCCAGCTGCTGCTGGGAAGGCTGGAGCGGCCAGCTCTGAGAGCGCTTAGGCGGGGTGCCCTGGCCCCACCTGTCAGTAGCGTGGGGTCCGCTCAAAGAGGCTCGAGAAGGAGATGCTGGTTTCCATGGGGAAGGAGGGAATATATTTCCCGTGCTGGGGGAAGGGAATGCAAGGTGTCCGGGGTGGCTGGGGCAGGGGCTCTGCGGAAGCGGCGGTGAGTGGGTGGGCTAGTCTCCAGCTGCACGCCAGGGGGGCCCTCTGTGCTCTGGCTGACTTCATGTAAGGCTGGGTCCCCGAAGGCCTCCCGAGACGTGCACCAGGCTGGGGGGGTGCAGAGACCCGGTGTCTCTGGCCTGCGGAAGAGGCTCCCGGTGACAGGGCTCGCGACACTCACCTCCTGAAGTCAAAGGGCATCGTGCCGCCGCCGCCGGGGTGGGAGCGCTGCAGGCCAGGGGGGCCGCGGCGCCGCGTGGGTCCAAGCCCGCTGCCAACGCCTGCGCGGCCGCCCCGCCCCCGCGCCGCCCCCAGCTGCTCGCCACTCGCCTCGGGCCGCCGGGAAGTGACGCTCCGCGTAGCCCATTGGGCGCCGCCGCGCCCCCACCACCCCTTCCGCTCCCCGTTAAAAGGGGTCCGCGGGAGGCACCTGGAGTGGCTGGTCAGGGGATTCGGTTGGGGGCGTTTTTCCAAAGGCTCCGGCGTTCGGGCATTCGTCCTTTTAAGCCTCTGTTTCGTTTTCTTTCTCTTGGATGGCCTCTGCCTCACAGTCCCGTTGTTGCATTTGTAAAACAGTTTTACTGAGGGAAAATGAAACGGAATGGTCCAAGTTTGGGCCATGCAATGTCCAGTTCTGTGTAGCAAGCAGCCCAGAACTGTGGGGGGAGGTCCAGCCGGCCTGGATTAGGAAGGCCGACCCGCTACCCACCCCTTTTCCCTCTCTGGGAAAAGCACTGGACGTCTTAAAGCCCCCGCCCCCACCCCTTTCCACATCTGCACAAAGAGGATGGTGGCACTGTTCGCAGAGGTGTTTCCTGGGGTTCAAAGGAGAAAACAGTGCATCTACTTGTCGTGGTTAGCGGGCAGCTGTCTCTGATCACATCTTATGCTTGTAGTTCCTTCCCACCGTGTTCACTGAGTGCCCACCCCGAGCAAGGTCCATGCCAGGACACGCGGGACTGTCCAGGACAGACTACACTGTGACTAGCCTGAGGCAGCAACGTGGATTGTTCTCCTCTCCCAACTTCAGTGCTCCAGAAATACACACGCACGGAGCTGCTTTCTCTGTGAGTGCCAGGGTGGGAGCAGAGCAGTCGTGCAGCAGATCCAGGCAGGGGAAACATATTCTGAGCATCCCGCAGCTTCTGTCACTGGCCTCTTCTTTAAGCTTGTGACAGGGCTTGAAAAATCCCAGGCAGGAAGGTGGGGACTCATGTTTAAAGCACAAGTCCAGTAGGTAGTTTCTTTGTCTACAGAAGGAAGCCTCATACCTGTTCCCGTGATGATGGAAGAGGCCAGGGCAGCAGGGGGTGGGTGGCTGGGGGCAGTGGACAACGCTGGAGCATGCACCGAGACTGACCAGGTCACTTTTCCCTCCATTCTCCTGCATTCCCCTCCATGCACTCAATCAGCAGCCTGATGCTCTTGCAATCAAAAAAGAGGGAATCTCAGCCAATCTTCCCTTTCTAAGCTGTAGGCCACGGGCCAGCTACTTGGGCATCACCGGGCAGATTCTCATGCCCAGCCCTGACTTACTGAATTAGAGGTACATTTGGCAGCACTCTTCAAAGGCAACAAGTGCCTGGCACATGAAGAAGCTAGATAGGGTTGACCAGTGCAGCTGGTTTTATATGAGGCTGAAGGGCCCAATTTTTGTCTTGGTCTACAGGTGCTCAGAATACAAGTTGTCTTTCCCAGCTGCCCTTGCAGCGAAGTGTGGCTGTGTGACTTTGAGATGTAAGGGGAAGTGTCTTTAAAAATGAAAAAAACAACTTTATTCATTCACTCATTCACTCATTCATTCATTCATTCATTCATGTATATTATGGCTGGCTCAGCCTTCCTTGGGGGGTGGGGCTGGCATGATGTGGTGCCAGGGATCGAACCGCAGCCCCTGCGTGTGACTAAACATGCCTAAGCAGGTGCTTTAGACTGCTGAGCTATCTCACCGGCCCAAGGGGAAGTGTCTTGTGGTGGCTGCAGGAATATATACTTTTTTGTTGTGTCCATTTTTCCATCTGGCCTCACGAAATATGATATCACCATTCTGGACCATGAGATGAAAAGCCAAGCAGAAGACAAGATAGAAGAGGCCTGAGCCCCTATCGATGGATGGTACCACACCTCTCCAGACATCTAGACAAGACAGAAATCAATATCTGCCTGATTTAAGCTACTGTTATTTTGGATTTTCTCTTTTCCTTGTACCTGTGGCTAATACTATAGAGTCAGAAAGTACCTATCCTAGTTACTCAACTGATAAAAAGCTGCACATGGATAAGCCAGTCCCTATTATATGACCTTGCTGCAGATTCCCTTGGGGAACATGGCATAATTTGTGATCAGATGGTGAACTGCCTAGTGCTTACTTCCTTGCCTTTAGTGGACACTTCCTGAGGGAGGGTGTGTATGCTCACATTCATATTCCCACATTCCAGTCAGGTGCTGCTTGTGCCACATGTTGAAAACAACATGTCAGTATGGCAGGCCTTTCCCTACAACAGAGGGTATGGGGATCAGGTGGACACATGGGCAAAGATCTCTGTGGGAACTGTTGAGTCTGGTCCATCCCCCGAAGAGATAGTAGGGGGCAGGAAGCTAAGGAAATCTGTCTGTGTGCTGCCATGCATGGGAATGCTCTGGACCCCTTTGAGCTAGGGCATGGTGCAGGGACAGTTGAATTTGAGGGTCATTTATCTTGCAGGACTCTGTAGTAGCCAGCTTCCAGTGGGTCTCATCTCTGGGCATCCCCGTACCCTTGGGTAATCACCTCCCACAGTGAATAGGGCTGACCTGTGTAACCAACAGGATGTTGCAGAAGCAACAGTGTATGACTTCTGAAGTGAGGTCACTGAAGACATTACACCTTCTGTTCAGGCTCCCTTGCCTCATTTGTTCTGGGTGAAAGAAGCCCAGTGGCCATGTCCTCAGGGTGTTTAAGCATGACTCTAGAAAAGGGGCTCTTGAAGTAAGGCACCGAGGCCACTGGCCATGAGCCATGCAAGATGGCCGTCTGGGACACATATCCTCTGTCCAGACTGAGTTCCCAAATTTGCCCTGGACCCAGCTTAGTAAACAGCTCTATGAGAGACCCTGGGCCAGACCAACTCAGCTGCTCTGAATTCCTGACCCACAGAAACTAGAAGTTAATAAATGTTTCTTTTAAGCCACTAAACAACTAAGTTGTAAGTTAACCAATTGCATATCACTTGGTAACTAACACAGACTCTGTCCATACCTCTCCCCCCCCCCCCAAATACCTTCTTTCTGCTTTCCTTCATCTTTCCCATCTTACTCCCATGTAGCCCCGGGGACATAGGAAGCTACTTTTCAGAAAACTCTCTGGCTGAGTAACTTAGACAAGTTGTTGCAGGAGTTGGTTTCTGGATATGAAATGGAGGTTAAAAATAGCTTCCTTGCAATGGGTAGCCTCTGAGACCAGCTGATGGCCCTGTGTCCTGCTATCCATATCCCGCTGGAATGCCCTCCTGCTGAGGATGAAGTGGACTTACTGACTGCTTCTGTGGAGCAGACTGCAGTGAAGTGTTACCTCTAAGATTACATTATCAAAGTCTGACTTCTCTCTGTCCGCTCTCTTGGATCAGCTGGCCAGCGGAGGTGGCTGCTGAATTGTGAGGTCACCCTGGGAGAAGCCTTGTGAGGGAACTTGCTGTGCCTGACAACTGCTGCTTGAACACATTTGGAGGGGGGCTTTCAGGTTAGCTCAGTGGCATAATCGCCTGCTTGGGCAATCCCAGTTGGGCACAGGGGACAGCGGTTCGATCCCCACACCCACCGTTAAGGCAGCCTGAGCCAGCCAAAAAAAAAAACAACAAAGCCATTTGGAAATGCAGTAGACAGCCCTGCTGGACAGCTTGACTGCGACCTCAGGGCACCCGGACGCCCAGAAGCACACGGCTGAGTCACCTCTGGATGTGGGGAGGTATGAGCATGTGTTGTCCCAAGCCTCCAAGTTCAGGATAATTGCTGAGGTGGTAAGAGGCAGCAACCACACACCTAGAAGCTGGCTGTGAAAAAGACACAGTATACTCAGTGCTTGGCACACAGTAGGGATCAATTAAAGCTTGCCGAATGAATCAATGCATGATTGTAGTGTCCCTTGTAGCGTCCTACAGTGTAGAAGATTCTCTGAATCCACGTTTTCAGTGCCTACTAAGCACTTTTTTTTTTTTTTTTCTTTTTTTTGTCTTTTTGAAATAGGGTCTCCCTATGCAGTTCAGGCTGGTCTTGAGCTCACTTTGTAACCCAGGCTGGTCTCGAACTTGCACTGATCCTCCTGCCTCAGCCTCCCAAGTGCTGGGATTATAGGTATGTGCCACCACGCCTGGCTTTTGTTTTTTTTGTTTGTTTGTTTTTTTGTTTTACTCTTGTCGGGGGGAAAAAAAAAAAAAAGTCACTGAAAGTTATTTTAAGCAGGAAATATCTGGGTCAGATTTGTTTTTCTATTATAGGAAATGGTTTCTGTTCCATGGGCATGGCTGGCTTAGCCATGATCTGGATGAAGAGAGATTACAAAAAAAATAATCTTTGTCAGCTCAGAGAGTAGTTGGAAACACTGGTCTCATAGCAAGCAGATCTTTGAAGATGTGACTCCCTTTTCTCCCTCTATTAAAGCCTCCTGACCAATTGGAAGGCATTCATTGATTCACTATACAGTTATTCACTAAACACCTCCATGTGGCCAGTGCTCTGGATGCAGAAATAAATATGACATAGCTCTGATTTTAAGAAATGGGAGAAGACTGGGCATGGTGACGCATGCCTATAGTCCCAGCACCAGGGAGGCTGAAAACAAGAGGATCACTACAAGTCCAAACCAGGTAGTGAGACCCTATACCAAATACATTAAAAAAGAA
>PVKN010002235.1:0-44053 GCA_004027915.1 Capromys pilorides | reverse complement strand
ATTTTTTTTTTTTTTTTGGTACCAGGATTGAACTCAAGACCTTGCATTTGCCAGGCAGGCACTGTGATGCTCTTAGTATGTTCATTTACTTCATGCTACACATAAAGCTTTTCAGAGCTCCAGAAAATAATGTTTTGATTTACCTCAGAGCTTCCAAAACTTAATTTGTAGCATAAAACTAAACCTATTTTTGTTTAAAAACAGTATTTCATTTAAAAAATGCTTTGGAAAAGTACTTTGACCTTTTCAAAAATTATTAGCTAGTAGCTTAAATGAATCAAATATCATTTTATGTAATAGATCACATCATTTAAACTGAATCTAGCCTGTTCTCTAAGTTCTTATAATTAAATTCTTGGGAGCCCTCAGCATTTTAAAACACATTTAAAATAGATTTGGTCAGTCAGAATGTATATAAAATGCATGACATTGCAATTATTTTCTTAATATTTTCACACGGAGAGGTGGAAAATAGTCTTTACAGTCCATAAAAATAACTTGAAGAATAGGATGAAAAGTTTCCAAGTTCTGGTGATGGTGTTGCCATGCTTACCTACAAGTAAAGAGAACACTATCTGAAGGAAAATTGTAAGAGTGTTAGGAAAAGGGTTGGGAAGTAATGTCCTTGCTTTCAGTAAGCTCATATGGTCTCATCCTCAAGGCCAATTGGTCAGCAGGAAATTGGAAAGTATCCCTCTAGAGAATATCCCAACTTTGCCTATAATGGCAGGAGGTACACAAAGAGAGAGGGATCCTCACTGAGATTTCAAAGTCCCACTCGTGGAGTATCCTAAAATGTCAATAAAAGACTCTTTATTCATAAATAACTGATATGCAGTAATTTACGTCTGTACATTTATCTTGAAAAGTCTGTAACCATCCAGTTTTTTTTTTAAACTACATAAAACATCCAACTGTCCATTTTGTTCAGTACAATATAACACAACTGTTTGGCATTACCAAATATATATGTATATATATTTATAGATCTGTACATGTGCTGAAAAGAAGCCAGTGCAGCCTTCTCTAAGAAGTCCATCCAAGTTTACTATACAACATTCAGAATTTACATTGATAATACAAGGCACAAAAAGTGTGGTATGAAGCCAAGGCCATGCTTGATTCAAACTCTCTCCTCTGGCTCATTCACTCCTTCAACTTCATGTCAAACTTAGTGTTCAGCCCCACGGTTCAAATTGTACTCTTTTATTTTGGCTTTGAACACATCAAATAAAAGTTGAGAGTGATATGGGTTGGAGATATGAATCACTTGCAGGAACACCCCCATGTACTTTCCCCAAAATAAACAGAACAAAATAAAACCTGTGCTAAATTCTTCCATACAGAAATGGAGGTAAACAATAACTCATGTTTTTTGTTTTGTTTTGTTTCTAATTTGGATGAGGACAAGAAGCCAGTTTTCTTTTACCTGTTTAAATTTGCAAAATTTCCAGGTTGGGGTTCGAGTGCGTGTGTCAATCAGATAAAACTGTGAAGAATCAAAACTTGCAATGTATAAAAGTAGAAAGCTGTGCTCCTGACCAGAATATTCTGCCAGTCTATGTGTTTTCCCATCTCCTTGTAGAGAAGTGTTCAATGGATCCTGGTGCATTGGGATGAGCCTTGATGCTTCTGAAGGGAGGTTTTCAGTTTTGTTAGGATGAGGCTAAGGTGGCTCATCTATCAGCACTATCAGACCTGGTAAGTGGGGCCATTTTAGAATGATTTAATCCAATTCTTACTGGGATGTCTGTGTTTTTTATCAAAGTGAGTCAGTCGTAATACACGATATTCTTTCTACTTATCATGCCTTTCAAATAACACCTCTCCTGTGATGATTCACCAGAAACACAATCGAGTTTCTAATGCCATCAATACTATGTTTTTAGGAAGTTGAAAATATTAGTTACTTTTGAAATTTGGGTGTAATGCTTAAAGTAAATGAAGTGTTTTAGTACAATTAGCAAAATCTTAGACAAAAGGCATCTTCGTTATAGTCAGATCTTTTGCAAAATAATTTTATAAGTATTTCCATTCATGCAAAGAACTACATTACCAATTCCAGTGATATATTTTGTAATAAAATTTTGGGAAAAAAGGCATAATCCCCACTGAACATAATGGTAGGGATTGGGAAGGAAATTTCTAATCTTAGGCCTAAAAATGAAGCTAACAGCCTTTTTAATCTTTGGGTTCAGTTGGGGGTAGGTTCCAAGACATGAAGTTTAAATGTTACTGTCTTAGGTGCCCACCTCATGAGGACATTCCAAATCCATGATCTTAACAGCAAAAGGAAAAAGCAATGAGTAGCTGCTTCAAAAACCACAATTATTCTATGTGAGTTAAATTTCCTACTTCAGATCACAGTACTACACACTAGTGACTAACAGCCAGGTCTACTTTCCATCCCCTTCTGTCTTTTGAAAAGTGACAGCATTCTAAATTGCCATTTTGACCCAGTTGATGACCCTGGCATGGGGATTGGAGGAGTCCGTGAGAGACGCTGGCTCTCCTAGAACTGTTTTTGCAGAAAACACTACATGCTGTCAATACAGCCAAACAGCTTGGCAACTGCAGCTTTTGAAAGAGTTTGGAAAGGAAAAAACACAAAATATGCAACACATCTAAGATTAGTGACATTTTCACTTTTGTGACATTTGACAAAATACATTTTTGCTTGTAGTTCAGGAAAAAGTCTATGTAGACAAAACAGTGAAACTACAGAAACGGTGGCCATTCAACTTTTGGCTAAAGCATCAATTTTCAAATACGGCGCTATGGCAACAACACCAAAAGGCTAAGAAAGGATTTTCACCATCTGCAGGCCAGCACTTTGCTCTCCCATTTGCTGTGGCTATCACCTCAAGTCCAGACAATGGGGAGCTGCTAAGGATTTGAATCGAATCGTGATGTGTTTCATGAGGAAACAGCATGATAGCGGGCCACGCAATGGGCCGGACAGGCACCTTGCTCAGCAACTTCCTGCTTCCTATGACCTTTGCAGACCTGAACGGAGACCTCGGAGAACATCATCTGCCGCACATCTGACAGCTAGATCATTCGACACATTCGCGGAGGTCAGAGAGGCCGAGAAGTTGAAGAGAAAATGGTAAAAGGAAACGCAAATACATTTCCAGAGATTTTATAACATTATGAAATTCACTGGTAAATTTGTCACAAGTCGACAAGTAGAGAAGCATTTTTCGATCTTTGTATAACACATTACTATCTACCTTTGCTTATTACTTCTGGTGTTGAGAATTTTTGTCAAGCAAAATAACTGCAGTGAATCCAGGACTTTTAATCAAAAAATAATCTTGTTTTAGTGATTTGACTAAATTTTCCCTCTTAAAGTGAACTGAAAGAAAAATACAGGGATCATGAGGAAGGAGGACCTCTGTACTCAGAATAATAATAATAATAGAGAGAAAAGTTTGCCCCTTTAAGGAGAACAGTGCCAATTCTTTTCATCTTTTACAAAAAGGCCAATAAATTTCTTTTGTGGGAGTACATCTGAATTTTATGAGACTTCCTGCACCAGTAAATGAAGTTTGCATTTAAATCTATATTGTGAGCTTCCTTTTGGCTTAAAGGATTCTAATGTAAACCAAAAAGACTGTACAAGCAACTTGTAAAGACTGTAAATTAACTTTATGATGCTGTAGTCTGGGGAAGCTGTGAATTGCAACATTTTCGTGGCACAATTTTCAGCCATGGTTAGAGCATTACTGTTAAACTTAAATGTCTGCAATCACTGAGAGACTGACATTGAGTGGGATGTTTTGGAAAAAAATAACCTTCAAAGTATTTAGGGCCATTTTAAATTTTTGTTTCATGTTGCACTCAGTCCATCAGACTTCCAAACTAAGTGCCTAGAATAATGAGTATCTTCCAAGAGAGGTATTTGTGTTCTGACAGGTAAATATCATAGAAAAAGCTTTGGGTCACAGTAAGGAACCAAGAGTTCAAGTGTGAACTGAGGCTTTGTTGACCTGCAATCTTTTGCCCCACAAACATACCTTAGTCTATCAATCTCACAACCCTGGGTTCTCTTTGAAATTCTATTGTAAAGCACCATCCTTAACATTCAATGACCACAGTATTTCTTACATTAATATAGAAAAATCCTATGTAGTATAATAGCTGAAGAAAGAAATATAGAGGGGAAAAATGAATTTGAATGAAGAATGGGCTAAAATCTGAGGTGAATCATATTAATGTTGCCCTTTGTTACTATATGTAATGTGATCTTCAAGTGTGTGGATGAATCTGGGCCAAAAGAAAAAGGCCTCAAGTGGAGGAAATTTCAGACATTCAGGTATTAACCACAATCTCATCTCATTTTAAAATAATCTAGAGATGTTCCAAGGGAAATTACTTAAATTTCAACTCTTTTAAAATATTATTCAAAAAAATCTACAAAGTACTTGTGTGGATTCACAGAATAGATGAAATAGTTATTAGGCCAATTAGAAGGGAAGAGGGAAAAAGTGAAGATGATTGAAAACAAATCCTCCAAGGTGTAAGTTAATGTAAGCTTTAACGTGTGTTACAGGTCATTCCTCAACAGATTGATGCAGTCCCTCCCTGCACCTAGTCCACCAGCCCACTTTCTAGTGTATGACTGGACATCCAGGTGCACCTCTCTCAAATTAATAAGATAAAATGATTTCCATTTTAATGCTATCTCTGAGTCATTCCCCAGAAGAAAATAAACAAAAGGAGCGCATTAGCAAAAAGGTATTTTCCTGACCTAGGCATTTTGATATTTTGAAAATATGCTCAATGGATTTAAGATGATTTGTCCTATGTAATAAGCCTTTGGTTCCTGAGCAAAACAAATGTTTTTGAGTTATGTATAGCAAAGCCTTCTATCTAATACAGGGGACCACAAATACCACACATTAGTTAGAGAAAATGACCAGTGCATTGAAGATTTCTTCAGTGCTTACCCATGGCATCATAAATTCAACCTGTCATCAGGTCTATCATCTCTTGAGAAGAGATCCACAATATTTAATTTTTAAGTAAGGGATATAAAAGCTGTGTGTTAAAAAACTGATTATATGCCCATTCATCAAGTACTTTTTATTTCTTTCATTCCCTGCTTACTTTATCCTATTCTAATGCAGCTAACTTCAAAGTAGCTGATGAGCTGCCTTATAGTTAATCTCAGTTCTTGACTTTGGTTGTCCTGATTATAGACAGCTAAAGAAAACATCACCAGACAATAAGTAGTAGCATTATCTGTTCATTTTTAGTCTACCAGGACATCTTGTAAAAAAAGAGTTCAATAGGACATAAAGATGGAGTCAACTGTTAAGATAAGTGTTGTATATTCTTCATTCTTTATAATATTACTGCCTGCTCCTTTAAAAAAAGAAGCATAAAGTGATAGTCACATATTAGTAATTGTACAGAGAATACCATATGATGGAGGTGAGCCACCAGATCTTAAGGCTCCCACAGAATATGTGTGGCTCTTATGACACCATGGCAGAAGTATTCCTTAGGTCTGTTTACTCAGATATCACTTATAGCAAAGACTATCTGCTAATTCTTCATCAGGCAAAAGGGAGATGACTTAGAGCCCTGTGAAGAGGTTTTGTGATGACAGAAAACTGAAAAGTTGGTAAATTCCTAAAATTTGGATTGGAAAGCACAGCAAAACTCATTTGTTTATCACATAACTAGCCTTGCACTGATTGATGTCTGTCTCCCAGAGTGACTGCATATTTAAGAACTGTGACATCTGTAGCTCACATGTATCCTTTGACTTGGCTAGACTTTTGCTAGCCATAGACATGTAAAAAGCTGTGCCCTAATAGCACTCTGCCATTTGAGTGGCCCATCTGGAAATAGAGATGCTCCTGTTGAGTGAGATGGAACACATTTCCATATCAAAAGATCTAATGATGTTCCTTTCACTCATTCTATTCCATTGGGTAAAGGAAGATGAGAAGAAATGGGGGGAAATGAAAGTGAGGCACACCATACAAACTAGTTTGTCTTCTATCTTACTTTTCAGTCTTTTCTCCATTAAGTGGCTAGTACAGGCAGGAAATTGGTGCTGGTGTGATAGATTCAGATTCTGATTTCTATATGCCCTTCTTGACAATGGCAAAGTCATACAAATGGATTGGCAACCCTGTTTCATCATAGAAACCAGTTTTTTAGAGTGGTTCCCAAATTTATAGATGCTTATTGGTAGAAAAGCTCTGGCAATCTGGTATCAGAATCAGCTGGTCCTATGGGGCATATTATTAAAAAACCTGTTTCAGAACATGCACTTAATCAGTCTTTGCCTCCTAGCTTTACCACAGCTCAACTCTTCCCTTAACTACTTCAGTGTAGATATGCCCTCACTTTTATCCTTATCATGCCAACTCTGAGGATGGCATCTATTGTTAACCTGTGTGTGGATTCTAAGGAGACAGCACAGCTCTCCTGTGTCTAAAAGAACTTGGGCTTTTCCCTACTAACATCTTTCACATATACAACTTTCAGTTTCTTCAACCAAGGAATCTCGCTGATCATAAAGGCTGAATTCCCCAAGTGCCACTGGGTAGAAATCTGCCTCTTTCCCATTTAAAGCAATGTCCCAAAGCTGGCCATCCCTCCACCTCATAAGAGGAAGTTAATTAGAGTCCATTTTGCCTGCTGTAGTTGAAGTCAGCTTCATCAAGCTGTGATTCTGTAATGTTCGAGAGTTTCGTGTGTGTCCTTCCAATTTCTTCAAGGGCACAGGCCAGGGAGTCAAGGTCACCATCATGTTGATGACGAGCTTCCCACAGGTTCAAAATGACAGCAGATGGGCTACTTTGTGTAGCAAAATAAGATAAATTCCTAGAGAGAGGTAAACAAAAAATAAAAACCATCATATGGAAATTTTAAATAAACTTTAGTAGATATTATTTCCATAGGGTAGAAAGTTATACTAAGGTAGAGCTGGGGCAGCTGAGTTTGTATCCCAATCCTCAACTGCAACTGTACTTTGAAATGCTACCCATGCCTGTAAGGCTTGTCTCTGTTCTCATTGCTTAAACAGTGTTTTTTTCTCTTGATCACTCTCTTGAAATGACTCTACTACATTATGTGATAACTCATTCTTAACTTTCAAAATATCTGCCCCCTCCCTCCCTCAGTAAACATCAGGATTGTTGAGGTCTTATCTTTGATTTCTTGTTCTTCTTTTCTTCCTCAGTGGGTCCATATATGAAAAGGTGTTGTTAATTCCAAGTGTTTACATCTGTATCTCCAATCTTGATAGCTAATGAGAACTAGTTATAGATCTCCCAAGGCCTTGAGGGCTGCTCCCACTGCACATCCCTTCCACTCCTCACACTCAGTGTTCCAGAGAGGATACCACGCCCATTCCTCCAGATTGGTTCCTTTTGTAACTATCACACTATGGCATTTGTATTTAGTATTGTCCTTTAGTATTGTTTCTTTCATCATTTGTGATGGCTTCACCCTTCCCCTCCAGTCACACTACTCATACTCATCAGTAATTTATATTCCAGTACTTTTTTGGCCTGAATCACAGCAAATATTTCTAAATTCTGTCTCCAAATCCTTCATTGAATTCCTGCTGCATTCTATTTCCTCACTCATTATTTATTCTGTCCTCAACACATTTATTGTGATATACAACACAGATCTCTGGAAATATTCTATGTATTTATATGAATATACATACATACATACATACATACATACATATCTCCATGTCGGTCCTTGAGCCATCACAGAAGTCCTGCTGCTTGCTTTCATTTAATCTACTCCACTCACTAGGAACATCTACCTCCTTCCTTTGCCCCAATTTTCAAATGTACATACTCCTCCAATGTGTGCTTCCAATCTCATTTTCTCTTTCCTCAAAATAATTGATATCTTCTCTGAACTTTTGTTATCCTTGGCTTAAACTTTTATTGCTGGTACATATGTGTGAACCTTGTCCTGCCAATTTGGCTCTTAAAGGATCATATTTAAATAAGTTTCTGAATTTACTACCACACTTATAACACGCTGACAGGTGTTTATTCAACACCCATTACCTGAATAATTGAGTCTTAGAAGGCTTTTTTCAGATGACACAGTTTCTTCAGTGAAAAATGATAACCTTTTGAGCAGCAACTTTGCTTTGATGAAGATCAGGATAACATACAGGAGTAAAGGTCATTGTTTTTCATAGGGACTCTTACAGTAAGGACAGAAATGTCATGGCTGGTGAAATTCTAATGAGTTAAAGCTGCCTCAGAGTGTCTGCTGTAGGGATGGTGCTACTTCCTGCCACTTTTCTCAGCACATACCCTTAAATGGATTTATAGAGAAGAGCACTTGGAAGAGAAGACACATTTTTAATGGCATATTACCATTTACAAGCAACACACACATGCACAGAGCTGTTCTGCATGAATGAAATTTTATATTTTCCAAAATTCTTAAGTGGCCATTTGCAGCCAAATGGTTGCCTTAACATATTGATGTCAGAGTCTCTAAATATACATTCTACTACCTATATAACTAACTAAGAAAGGAAAGTGGCGAGCTCAAAAAAATTCTTTCTATGTTCTTTGTAATCTTTCATTCCATTATTTTTTAAGTTCTTTTTTTTTTTATTTCTACCCAATAGAAATGTTACAGCAAAACCTGCTTCAGTCATTGAAGAGATCCTTTATCTTTTATCAGAGAAGTCAGTTTGAATATTGGCCCTTCTTCCCGGCCATATGGAAATGTTTTTTCTCTCCCTCCAAACACCGGCCTTTATTTTCAGCAGGATGCAGGCTGGAGGAACCATGAGGGGAAAGCACCTTGAGGACCGAGGTCAGAGCCCACTCTGGGAAGCCTGTGCGTCTCTTGTCATATCCACTATCAGAATAACGGCCACAGTCTTACTTCTGTCTTTTCTGATCCCCATTATTTTCTCAGAAGTAGGATCAACAGCAGTAAGGGCAGCACCAGCTTGTTCACAATTTTGTGAGGATTCACATTTTGTACTTGTGATTGAGTATCATTGACCTTGGGCTCTGTGAAAGTGACTGGATAGAACCTTTATGCTCCTATTAACCCAAAAGTTAGATTATTATCTGTATCAAGGTTTACAAATATTTTAGGTAAAGGGCTGGACAGTAAATATTTCTGGCCTTGGGTACCTCCGATTTCTCTGTGGCTGCTGTTCTACTCTGCCAAGTAGTGCAAAATGGCAGCTTTTGGCAATACATATGCTAATGAATGTGGTTGCTTCCCAATAAATCTTCATGTAGTGACATTGAAATTTGATTGCTAAACAGTTTGCATGCTTCCCATATTACTACTGTCCTTTTGAAATTTTCTGACCATTTAAAAAAAGTGGCTGTGGATTTGAAAACAGGCAGTAAATCATGTATGACTGTCAGCACTGCATTGACCCCTGCCTATGCTACTTATAAACCAAACTAGATGTCCACAGGTGAGAGTTATTTGAAAGATTAGACTTGTTTGCAAAGAAACACCCAGATGGCCAACGTGCCTGAATTCCTAGCCATGTGTTCTGTTCCAGGTACTTGGACAGCTTTGCCCTTTCATATGCGGGGGAATCTTTGACACTTGTAGACATGACAAGAAGACTGACCATAAAAGTCACAACAATGGAAGTGTGAGAGAGGCATAAAAGGATATGTTTTGAAATTGATAGTGAATTTTCATTTCAATACAGTATGAAAACTCTCCATGAATCTAAATGGGGTGCAGGGTGCTCTAGGTACACCTGTCCAGAGGATGGTGGGTTTAGGGCCTAGAGCAGGACCCCTGCTATCCCTGTAGCTCTGTACAGTCCTGCAACTGGCCAAGTTCTGGAACAGACATGGAGGGAAGCTAAATGATCAAAAGAGTCAGAAATAAAACGTGCCTGGCACAAGCCTTTGAACATATTGTAACTAGTGAAATGTGTTTCCCAAAGCAAGTTTTAGATTTATTCTTTGAATTTACACGAGCACACTCAGCATAACACATCTAAATTTTAAATTCTACTTCATTTTCATACATCTATAAAGGAGCTTATCAGCCTTTTTACAAATAATGCAATCAGCTTTGCAATTAATAAGTATTAAAGTGTACCCCCTGTCTAAAACAGAAAAATGAATATTTAAAAACCCTGAAAGTCTAATGTGCTATTCCTCAAACATAACTGTGCTATTTTACTGAGTAAATGGATGCAAACACATTATGAGGCTTTGAAAATTGATGTGGCACATATATCCATTTGATTGTCTTCATACCCCTTTAAAAGATTATTCTGATTCTAATCTATGTGGCCTATTTCTCTTCATGATGTTGTGGCTACACAGGGCACCAGGAAGCTATTAATAAGTATAAGTCACGACAATAGTTTAACTTAAGTGATTTTCTAAGTCTGTCTGTCTCCCACTGAAATGTTAGCAAAAAATAGTAATCCTGGATAGTTAGGTCAAAGGCTAAAAGTGAAGCTTAATTAGTTTTTTTTTTTTTTCCTATAGAGACTTTTAATGTAGCCAGTATTTATCATGTTCATCTTTGATGCTTCTATTTTTTCCTTTTTTATGACTCCACTTAAGGAATCTTTTTGATGCAGTATTTAAAAATTCTCTTCAGCTGAGGTAGCACAGAAAATTAAGGTTTAATTTTTGTCATGCTATGAAGATGTTAAATATAATGTAGGTAAGATTATCTAACTTTAAGTTGTAGGAATTTCCTTTAGACTCATTGTATGACTTCAGTTCATTTGTTCTAAAACTGATAGACTGTATGACCTGATCTTTGGAACTCCCATTGAGTACAAACAGTAAAATACATGAGAACCAAGAGATCAAAGTCTATGCTAAAGCAGCTAAATATTTCCATGTAAGTTCACTGAATAGTAAATGCTTATTAAACTTAATTTTGTTTTGTTGAGCTGAAGCACTTTCCATACACCTACGTTCCTGAGTATTTGTTTTATTGCCATGGTTAATTTCAACTTCCAAAGACTTCTGTATCCTTACCCTTGTCCCCAGTTGAAAAGTTGAGCTTCATGTGGAAGCCACAGTAGAACTAGAAATGTGACTTAACCAATTTTAATAGCTGAGCAGCAGACAACTTGCAAAACTAAAGGGTTTTTTTAAAAAATTAATTTCATTAGTACATGTTTGCAGTACATAATGATTACATTCATGGAGGATGTTGATCGGTGTACATAACACATCCTAATTGTTTTGTCATCCTCTTCTCCTGTGACCACCCTCTCTCATCTCTTGGTTATATAAAACTTTGATTTTCAAGGTAAGTCTCAGTACTAACAGCTATATTAAGCTAATACTGAACTTAGGGTAGATTTAAGGATGTTTGAGAATAGTAACTGAACTTTTTGATTTCTTTTGGGCATTTAAGTTGAGAGGCAAAGAACAGAACTGAGAGGTCATGACAAAGTTCTACCATATAAGGTCTTCATAAATTATTGAAACACAGGGCTGATTTTGTAAAAAGGAAAACTGGCTAGAAATGCTCCCTTTTCTTTAGTTCTATGAAAGCTTTTGGGTCTTTCAGAATCCCTGCAGTATTCAAATGCAAATACCCAGGGACAAATACATCTAAATCCTTCATCAGTTAACAAAAGGTGAGATAACAGTAATGGAGAGAAAAGCTCAAGTCTGACTCTGTATCTCAGCCCTGGGGAGCTGTACTGAAGAGCTACCAAGGGCACCCCTACTTGCATGTAGCCTAAAACGGACTCCTTTACATTTTCAATTCCAGATAAAAAAGTCTTTTTTTCGTAAGCACCTCAGAGTTATGCTGCCAAGGGGCCAATGAAACCTATTCACGAGCTTCAAGCTCTTCCTGTGACTAATTATGAGAACAAATTTCAAACTAAAATACAGACAGGGACCACATTTAAGATGCAGCCAAGGCAGGCACCTTTTACCAGGTCGGAGCTATAAGTTTATTCCCTATTTAGGCTTTCACTCAACACTCAGCAGGGACCATTTGGTCTTGTGACAGAAGGACAGAAGTCTGCTCATATTCTAGGAACTATTGTCATTGATATCTCACTCAACTTGTGTTTTTAAATCTAAGAAGAAGCAAATTCTAGAAATATCTTCTGTTTGAATAGATTGATAGTATAAGAGTGAAAACTAGGTAAGCTGCCTGTAAATTGGACAAGAACTGTGAATAATCCTGTATCAAAATGTCAAAGAATTGAAACATGGTCATAATTTAAAAATATTACCATCACTGCTATCATCCTAATTGTCTCATTTCGT
Organism: Capromys pilorides; assembly: GCA_004027915.1. Lineage (NCBI taxonomy): Eukaryota > Metazoa > Chordata > Mammalia > Rodentia > Capromyidae > Capromys > Capromys pilorides. Next base: position 31,796 of record PVKN010002235.1, on the reverse strand, counting down.
GAAAGGTTCTTATGTGACCCTAAGCAACCTGCCATAAAGTTCTTTACATGCAATAGAGGACAGTCTCTTTACTGAATAGCACTGGATGAACACACCATTTGGCAAGCCGGCTGGGCAAGTTCTTCAGCCTTAAACCTTAGTCTAACTGGGCAGTCAACAAATAGCACAGCAGGGGCCGGCAAGATGGTTCAGTGGTCTAAAGCGCCTGCTTAGGAGGGCTCAGGCAACTGTGGGGACTGCAGTTCGATCCCCGGCACCACATGCTGCGCCAGCGCCACCACCAGGGCAGGCTGAGCCAGCCACAAAATGAATAAATAAAGAAACAAACAAACACAACAAGCAAACAAATAAATAAATAAATAAAATTAAAAAAACAAAAAAAAACAAATAGCAAAGCAGCTTCCGGATAGGACAAAGCCAAGACCTCTTCGCTAACAACCAAAGGGGGAGCATTATAGATCATGGTCCTTCTGAATAACCCAAAGTAAAGGACACGGAACACCACAGTCATGAGGAGATCTACTGTGTCATGGCCATGAGTAATGTGTTCATTCTTTTCATGCCAATTAGTTTGGCAATAAAAGTTTCCCATTATTATCCTCTTGCCTATTCTCTTATCTGGTTTTTGAAAAGGAATAAAAATATTTCTTTGGAAAATATATTAAAGCCCTGGTACCTAAAAGATGGAGTTGCTAAATAATAACAAAGACAGCTGTGTGGCCCTCTTTCAGTTCTCCAGGTTTATTTCTGATGGGATACACTTATGGCAAATTCTCCACATGGGAAAGGAAAATTATGAAATCAAGATCTTGACTTTTCTATAATTTGTATATATCACCGAAAAAAAAATCAAAATAAACTCAATTTTTCTCTTCAATAATCTTGGGACAGTCATTGATGACCACCCTGAGAACAAAGTAGAATGACCACACTTTATTGAAAAAAAAAAAAAAAAAAAGCAACCATGTTAATTCTGAGTGAGGGAAGATGAAGTATTTATTTTCCTCATTCACAAATCACTTAGTATATGTTTCAGTCAAACTTTACATTCTCAAGTTATGAAGATAACATCTTCAGATGTACTGACACTGTCAGGTTACTATCATTTGAAGTGGTACTTGCTGAAGGGGTCATTTAGAGGCTTATGGAGCTTGGCTTGCCTAGTCTTCCTTGAAAAGGACATTAGTTCAGAGGAAGGTCTACCCCTTCAAAGGCTAATCCAAACTCACCACTGACCAGAAGAAGAATGGCAATGCTCCTCCATCACCTCTTGGAGCTCCTCAAGGGAGGAGACGTTTTGTTAACTTGAAGGAACCTAAAATCATCTTTTCCATATTGCCTTCACCTGACACTTAGAAACCATCTGAAGCTCGTTCATGGCTGCACATGTCCCAGGGCTATCTCTTCTCAGCTTCACATTAGTGGGCAGTTTCATGAGTCATTGGCTTGGGCAGAATGGAGCCCAAACACCCACTGCTTTGCTATCTACTCCCCTCTGGCTTCACTGTAAGGCTTTTCACATTTCAGGCCTTGCATAAGTCCACTGGACTGAAACTAGAAAATCTGATTTGAGCTTCATTGTATTTTGCCTCCAAGGACCTATGTAATGGTATTGCTCTGTGTATTAATTTTCCTCAGAAGAGTCATGAAGACTGTTTTCTGGAATGACAGCCTCACACTCAGTTTTATTACTTAAAGCTTAGGGTGTGTTTGCTAGCCTTTCACCCACAGAACCCAGAAACTTAGTTTGCTGTAATTATAGCAAATTCCTAGCAAAGAAATGAGGCAGCCACTCTGTATGTACCTTATATTTATCTTTCTCTGTCCTTTTTCCTTCCTTCTTTGCCCTAAGCCTGACTCTGAGTCCATTCTACCTTCAATGCCTTGTTAACTACATTCAGAGCCAGCTTAATAAGCTTCTTGTGACCTTCCTCTGTCCTGCCCCACTACCCTCTGGCCATTTGCCCATAGGTCTATTCCAATTAAGAGGTGGACAGAAGGAAGGGACAGATATGACCTCAGTGTGAGCTGATTCTGCTTCTCATTAAAGGTCCTGCGGAAAGAGCTGGTGGAAAGAATTGTCATGCAGTGCTTAACCATGAGGAGACTTGAGCACATCTATTTTTTCACAGTTTTTATACTGTCACCCAGTAACCCTAACATCTGAAATATGTTTGATGTATTTCAATTAGCTAGCCAGTGAGAACTATGTCTCCCAACAGTGCTTACACATTTCCAAACAAGAATACTATCAGGGAAGGCCTTGAGTAAAACTCTTAATAAGGCATAATTCATCCACTATGTCCCATTGTGGAATCTTTTCTTCCCTCTCTTTATCTTTCACCCAGAAACTTTTACCTCCTACACCTTTTCCCATTGCAATGTGATGGAAATGGCTGTTTTACACAGGAATTTCTGCAATATAAAACTCGTAAGGCCTTAAAAAAGAATGACTGAGAATTTTGGATACTAAGACACAAAGGAAAAGAACATCAGGAGTATATTCTGTTTTCTTGTATGGTTAACTTATAAATCCTTATATGCTTATTTCTATCATTCTATTTATAGGGAGGCATACTGGTAGGGTCAAGTGTACCATTCTATGAAAGAATGCACATTATTCATTCAAGGAACACTTACTAAATTTTCCACAAGTAGATAAGCTTATTCAGGTATGTGTTTCCTCTGGCTGAAGCAGTTAGTTTCAGATAGTATTTACATAGCCAATTCATGAATTTTCAGCCCTGCTGGTCAATCACACACAGCCAAGGGTGCTGAAGCAGAGAGTGACTGCTGCTGATTTTACAGCCTGAAAGTGCAGTCTCAGCTTGGAAATGAAGCAAGCAAGGACGGATGCTGAGGACCAGAGTGTACAGGCAGAATGCTAGCTGCAACTGTGACCTGTGCCTCTCTGTGTGAAGCTGGGTGCTCATTTAGCAGGACACTTGCACCAGGAAGTAGCAAGGGCACCCATGTTGCCAGATGTACCACAGACAACGTATACATAGTCCTGCCACATGTTCTCTTGACTTTCTATTGTCTGTCTTGCTTTTCCTATTCAGATCAAAGCAAAAACTTTTTGGGAGAAGGCAAGTTGGAGTGACATTAGCATGGTACATTAGCATGTACCAAAAGGAGAGTGAGAGTATATTTTCACTGACATTAACATAAAAGCAAATATTTTCTCCATTCTCTTTGGGGATTAAAAACAGAAAACACTCTTCCTTCATAGCTTGAAAGCAGTTCCTTCTCTAACATTTTAGCAATGTCAGAAGCTGAAGACAGAAGAGACTATAAAAATGCTATCACAATATCAACATGGAGAAGTTTTCTGAATGAAATAACTATGCTTTGAAGTTGTCTTTCTGTTACAACCCAGAGTTAATGAAAGCTGAAGCTTTTGAAATGGCTTCTTTACCTTACAAAATGACTAGACTGTTGACTATAGCTTCCTTGGTTTTAAATTTATTAGCATCACACCACATTATTTCCAACTGTAGGAGTGAAGACAATGATTTGGGACCACACAAGGAACCTGTGAAAGCCTCTTTCTTCCCTCTCATCTCCATTTCTTTCCAAGAAGAGGAGCATGTATCTTTGGTACAATGGGATGGAGAAGGAAATGAAGGTGTCTGCAGCGTGACAGGGACCTGTGGTAGAAGGTGGTATGAGGCCCCCAACATTCTGCTTCTGCCACTTTTGTGGCTGTCTCTGTAGTAAACATTACCAGACTCCTCTGCTCTACAGAGACTGAGCCTCTGAGGTGAATGTGGAGCCTTCACATTCTAGGCTTTAGCCTGACATAAGGACAACTCCTATGGAAGTATTCCTAAATGAGGCCAGACCGCAGAAAGCAGTGGTCAGTGAGCTCGGAGTGGAAGCCAAATATGGATCCTTGTCTACTTTTGTGAGCACTGAAACACAGCCATGTGAACCTGCCTGTGTGTTGTGTTGTGTTTTTTTTCTGGCAGGTTTCACATTACAGAGGCAGAGATGAACAACTGCTGAGCAGTGACACAGATTTCCAGATTATAGTTGTGTACAGAAAAAAAAAAAAATTGCTGACCCCTAGTTTAAATCATTCTTACTCTATAAATAAGCTACTTTTGAAGATGAAAGGGAGCAAAGAGGATGTAGGAAATGCTGCTCACTGGAACTGCACATAGCAACGCTAAAAGATTTCAAGGTAGAAATACACATATTCACGCTATTCTAATTTGGTAATTACTATGACAATGTCGAGGGGGCTGACTAACAGCTGCTGTGAATCTACACATTTTGAGTATTAAATTAGAATTTTTTTCATAAATTAGACATTTGACTTTTTAAAGGGAATTCAGCCTTTGCTGGAGAAGGAATATTAGGAAAAAAACAAACAAACAAACAAAAACCCAGGTGCACCAAGGGCTCTTTATGATTCCAGTGAGAGGACCTGGAGGAGGAGTGCCCACTCCAACATGAGCTACAGTGGGGGTGGGGCTGGGGGTGGGGGGGGGGTGCCCTTTAGTTCCAGGACACAAAGGGACACAAAGGGTAGTAAACTTAGGCTCCCTGTGTGGAATGCATTTCCCCTATTGCAGGTCAGAAATGACTCTGGAGGAGGCCCATACTTTTGATCTTATGAATAAGGTTAATGGAGAATAAAATAGACTTAGGCAGCAAAATGCTTCTTCTATAAATTAATGACAGTATCTGTGGGTAGGTACACAACTACTTTGTGGCAGTTTTCACCACCATATTCAGGTAGGGTAGACTGGATTCAGTAGCAAAACGAGTGTCTTGAGTTTCTGTCCAAAGCACTCTTGATGTGTCTGTCAGTCTTTTTTGTTAAAGCAAAATATATTCTCTGGTTTAGCTTTATATTCTGAGTTCCCAATGATCAGAGTTAAACTCAAAATACTCATGGCGCTCAGTAAATCCATAAATAAGTCTTCCTGTCCTTCATCACACTTGCTGGGAAAGAGCTGCCTGCTTTGCGTGTCCACTCAGAAACTTTTGTGTGCTTTCATTTTCGACATGCCTTTTCAGAACTGTTGCCCATGATTTCTGAGCCTGCCTGCTCCTGTATACTCAGCTTCCTCTGGCAGCAGTGCCTCCAATTGCTTTCTAGCTGCCCCCTTTGTTCTTGACTTCAAGTCCCTTCTGAGACAGTGTGCCTACTCCATCCCTTCTTGGCAGACATCTGCCCTCCCTTTCAGAAAAGAGAGTCAGGAAGAATGCTGGTGCAAATAAAGCACAAAAGGTGGAAATAAGAGAGCAAGCCAACAGCAAGCAAATAAGGCTTTGCCTCAAGAAGAAGGAAGGAAGGAAGGAAGGAAGGAAGGAAGGAAGGAAGGAAGGAAGGAAGAGATAGACAAATGAGAGAGAGAGAGAGAGAGAGAGAGAGAGAGAGAGAGAGAGAGAGAGAGGGAGGGAGAGAGGAAATTATATGCCCTGGCAAAACTTGTTCTCATTTCTATTCATGGCGCAGCACACAGAGGGTGGCCTAAGGACGGAAGTTTTGTTCTCAGTGCCTTCTCTCCATGAGCAGTCTCAGGTGGACTGCACCCGCCCGTCCCGCAGGGTGGCTGTGGCTGGCACTGCTCTGCCTTTGCCCACTCCCCTTCGCTCAGCTTTAGTGTGAGCAGCAGACCAGTGTCCGCCTCAGCGGCACGCCACTCTGGGTGTCTAGACTTCCTTTCTCTTTTTGATGTCTCCTGCCTTTGGACTCCGGGGTCATCTTTAAACTTCTTTTTTGGCATCCAGGCACTCACTTTTGCAGGCTGTGCAAATGCACATCAGCAGTAAGGAGAAATAGAAGAGATTTGCTGCTCTGTGTCTATGACATCAATTTAAGCTGGGATCTGATCATCCACAAGCACCACGGTGATACTACGTCTATTTGTGTTAGCAATAAACACATTGAGAGGTGGGATCTGGGACCAAAACCTAAGCACAACTTGCCCACGGTATCTCAAAGGTTGTGGTAGGGTGACAGAAGATACCACATATAATGTCATCTTGGCAGGACCACACATTAGATAGGGTCAGAGAAACCCAAAAGCTATCAGGACCCACCTGGATCCCGGCCCACTTTAGTTTCCAAAGTTTTTACAGTGAAATCATTAGCAATTACCTGTTGATGCTGTTTTTCTGTGCTAACATTTGCCAGTCCTTGCCTTTGGCATTGGGAGTATCAAATGTAGCACAAATCCGCTGTCTGATAGAGTAGGGGATTTTGAAGGCTTTGGGACCAGTCTGTGCAGGGAAAGCGCAGTCCTCTTGTGCAAAGAAAGTGATGGTTTCTCGTTCACTCTGTAAGCAAAATAGGGAAAGCATCACCTGCAGAATTTTCATTTCTAAAAATCTACGCAACACACATGTGTAATATGCTTGCCAGTTCTAAGACATTCTATAAGAAATATTAACAAGTTCCCTTCCCTTTTACAATAGTGAAGAACTTATGTAGTAGCCTAATAAAATGTGTACTGGAGATCTACAACTGCCTCTTCTGATCCAGGACGTTAAAATCCCCAGCTGCCATCATCAGAAGAATCACTGGAAAATATCAGGATTAGCACTTTTTCTTTTGTCGTAGGCATACAGGGTAGATCTCAAATCAGGGGGGAAATTACCGAACGACAGATTCAGGTTGACAGAATGACATTCTACCGTCCTTCTGCCCATGGATGAACAGGCTGATGGAAGAAGCCTATCACATACAGCAGGTCTGCTTCCTGAAGTCACGGCTCTAGTCTGCCTGTGTGATGCCCATTGGGTGTACTACAGTATTTCTTACACAACAGGCCTAGTCAGGAAAGCTACAAAGAGGCACTCATTGTATGATAGTCACAAAAAAGTTTGTTTCACTCCCAAGTCCTAAAGTCATATGGTTCTATGATAAATCTTTAGATTTTGCTACAGAATTAATCCCTTGGGTGACACAGACCTCTGCATGAGTTAGAGAGAGATGGACTGGCTTTGTGCAGGAATGCAGACTAACAGGCTTCAGCCGGCTGTCTGCCTACCTTTCTTTTGAACTGAGGGCTAGTCAACGAGGATTTGATATTTCAGTTATCATAACACTTAGATCACACCCAAAATAAAATTACACAGAAATTTGTCAGATTGTAGTATTTGCTGATAAGTTCATATTAACAGAATATCAAAACCTGTAAAATATTTGAATAAGTGATTCCTATACTTATTATATGTTATGAAACCTAAGATATTCTGCTGAAATAATTGAAGTCTCTATTCAGTTGAAAGATTTTCCTGGGTGGGCCTGATCTGAACAGGTGGCCTTCAAAATGGGGAAAAGAAAGCTTTAGTTCAGAGGCCTCTTCTCCAGTACTGGAAGAAATCAAACAGGCACACTGTCATCTGGCTGCGCAAGGGGCCCCATGACTCTGCTGATAGTGCTCCTAGTCAAGAGCCCAAGGGGGAAAAAACAAAAGAGGAGCCTGAGTATTTTAGCTACAAGAAACCGAGTCGTGCAAGCAACTCAAATGCTTTGGGCTCTGCTCTGCAGTGAGAAGGGGTCTCTAGCCAACACCTGATTCCAGCCTGTACAGTAACATTGAGGATCTGGGAAGGTAACACGTGGGCTCTTTCCTTACAAAGACTGTGAAGTAATAAATGAGCATTGTTTTATTCAGCTAAATGAGTATTATTTTATTCAGCTAAATGAGTATTGTTTTACTCAGCCATGCATGGACTCTTACAAAAACTGAGGTAATAAATGAGTATTGTTTTATTCAGATAAATTTGGTGTAATTTGTTATCTAAGCAGCAAAGGAAAAAAAAAAAAAAACTAACACAAGGTAAAATTAAGGCAGGAGATGCAGAGCTGGGTTAAGGAACCAGCTAGGAGAATTTAAAGGCCAACAAGCAGGCTGTGCATTGGAACTTGTCTGCTGTCCCCTCCCCTCCAGTTCATGAGTTAATAGGTGTTCTTCCCTAAGCTGCTGCTGTCCTTCTGTCCCATGTGTCCAGCTCTCACAGGTGTGCCTACTCTGGATGCCAGGACAAGGGCTCCTCTTTGCCAGCACCCAAAGTCATACATCCAGCAGGTATGAAGTCTCCCAAAATCCCCAGTGGAAATAGAGACTCTAGTAACAACCCGCACTGGTTCTGGTCTTTCTGTAGTCATTGAACACTGCTATATTTTTTAGGCAGTCTTTTGGAAATAAGGTGATTTAACTAGCATTTCCAGAAGGCTGTCTCAGATGTTCTGGGAAAGAGCAGCTTTGTGATGAAATAAATAAAAAGTGCTTTGTATTACACCCTCTGCTTGGTAACTCAAATTATATATTATCATATTTAATAGATTCTGTTTGCTGGTTTTAGCTCTAGTCCCTGGTGTATTATAGAACAATGCATATAAAAACTCTTCCAGTATTTGCAGTTAGCATATTCTTATAGCAAAAGAATGGTTTTATGAATCAGAAAAAAAATGACACTTTGGAACAAGATGTATCTACTTCCTTGTTGATGGCTTAGGATGCTCTATGACCTTAGCTTCAGTTTCTTTTCTTTCTTTGTTAATTTTATGTATTTGGTACAGAGTCTCACTATGCAGCATGGACTCACAGTGATCCTCCTGTTTAAGCCTCCCCATTATGGGGATTATAGCGGTCAGCCACCATGCCATCTCAGTGGACTGCTCAGTGAGCCAGGGGGTGGGGCTGGCATGGCATGGAGTACAGGGGATCAAAGCCAGGTCTTTGTGCCTACCTAGGTAGGTGGTTAGACCACTGAGCTATCTCCGCAGCCCCAGCCTCAGTTTCTTAACTTGCCCTTTTAAATGCTTTTACAGACCCCACCGTGGTTATGAAATTTTACTTGTTAAAAGTCACCCAAGTAGCTTGTGACATGGCCAAAGCAATGAACAGAATAGAATTTAGGCACCCTAATTACTGCACCAGTGCTCGTTTCCTTATTTTAAGTGCAGGACAGCAAGCAGGGTGCTTCAGAATATTCTGTGAGTGAAATTAGCATTATACTTCAGGTATTTGTGGTAGCAAAAGCTTCATGCAGAAAGCATTTGATTTGTCCTTGAAGAATCAGAAGGCATTGACCAGGCAGAAATTGGCTGGGTAGGGATGTATGTCAAGGAAGGTGGCCTGTTTTGAAATATCAGGTGGTTATAAAATAAACCAACTCAACTTCTTACTGCATAAAAATGGGCTTTAAGATACATCATTTTTATCATGGTTTGTAAAATTTCTTTTAGCCTCTAAAAATGCAAATGAAACAGGAATAGCTTCCTTATATATTTTTTGACTTAAAGAGTATTACAGAAACTAGACAGAAGGGAAAAAAAATCTAAGCAAGTTAACAGCAGCTGTGATTGGAAAAATGGCACCAAAGAATATAAAGTTGAGAAAAGGTGGCTTGGAATACAAAATGCAAAGGTCTGGGACAAAGAGTGGTAGGACGAGGCACAGGCTTGTGGGAGACCCACAGGTGACTGTGAATTGTCTACCAAAATGTGTCCTCGCTACTGGAAGAAGAAAGACCACCTTCATGCAGTGTCTTCAGAAAAGGCTGGAGACCGTGGTCTTCTTCGAAAGTGCATAAAATATTATATGATACAAAACCTTAAGATGTGTGCTTTTTCCTATTTACAACACTTTAATAAGTAGGCCTAATTTCCCTTTCAAAGGTTCCAAATTTAAATATTTTGTGCGCGTAAGATCGGCACTTTAGGTAACATTTATGATGCATTCTAGAAGACATCTGGGCCAGGTAATAAGAATCCTGTAGATACATCACATTTTCTGATTGTTTAAATTAAATATGCAGAGGAACAGTAGATTTCCATGCTCTGCACATCTGAGATAAGCAGCTGCTCCCCGGTTAGCTCAGGGAGTTGTAAATCAATGAATGAATCCAAGTATTCTGTTTTATAACAGACAAATTATCCCCCAACTTCTACCACTTTTGCAGGAAAGATAAGAGAATTGCTTCAAGGGAAAACTGTGAAGTACAAGATTCCCATTTAAGTCATTTTTACCAAAAAGAGTCTTCCATAATATTATACTAATAAAAGGAGTGATGAAATAAATTACTTAGGGATTCTTCCTCTCTTAGTATTAACTAAAAAAAAAAGTTGTTCCAGTTTTGATAGATGCTGCTGCTGCTTTTATAGACTAACAGCTGACAATAACATAATATAATAGTGTTGTTTAAGGTTACAAGTACTAACAATAAAAATTTAAGAGGAACTAACTTGTTCAAATGGTTAAAATAATACTGGCAAATCTAAAGAGAAAAAAAAAAAACCACTTTCCTGCTTACTGAAGTAACTTGTAATTTTAGGGGTGGTATTCAGAATTGTAATGACTTGGAAAACCACTTAGATAAGAGGTCTAAGGGATGTGACGCAGTGTTGTTGACCCTAAAGAAGCAAATGCCTTCTCTGCGGATAATCACCTCATTGATGTAGACATTTGAAATAAACATTTTATTTGTGTGTTAATATATATAGACATAAGCATAGATACACTACTTCATAATTGCGTTATTAAATAGAGAAAACAGCAATACTGAAACAATTCACTCAAGTAAGATTCAGAGCGGGATCTCTCATTCTAAATGTACAGGAATGTTTGAACGGAATGGGTATTAAAAAAGAAAAAAGAAAAATTTTCAAAGCCATCTGTGGAAAGGTACAAAAGCTTCACATCATCATTCCTGATTTTAATAGAAAAAAACACTAGTTGCTAACTTAGAAAAGTCACAAAACTACAGTTTTTCCCAGCCTGGTGACTATGATGTATGATATGGCTTCTAACTGATCTGAGAGCTAAACATACTGATCAACAGAGATCTTTTTCTTGGGGGTTCCCGCCCTGCTCTCCAAAGAAACGCCATTTCTATATCCTCTGTTTTGCCTGGACCATTTACCATAGAAATCAGGTAATCTTTAGAGAACAGAGGGCAGCTTTTAGTCCTCATACATACCACAAGGCATATGTTTTGCCCAGGAGTTAGGCAGTTCCACAGCTGGAAGGACTTCATGTGATCATTAATCAAGCTACCATAAGATCTCTATGTAGGGTATTTATTCTGTTCTTGAGGCTCTGGATAGAGCAAACCGTGTTCTAATCTATCACACAAGTGGTTCCATCCTATTGTACATTTTTTCTTTGGAAGAAATGACCTTTCGGTTTTCATATCACTCCTTGTACATACCCCAGGGTACCATTGCTGCTGCTGGGAGGTTTGTCATGAACGTATGGGCTCCTAAGTGAAGGTTCATGCTGCAGATAAGGCCTACAGTAACGGCTGATCACATTTGGGCCTTGGAAGGAAAGCAGTTTTTCTCCATCATCCCTTTATTTCAAACACTTTGGACCATAGGCTGACTTCTTGGAGATTCTATATCATGCAAATTGCAGTACTAGTTAACCCACAGGGCAGTGATGATTATATGATAGAAGTGAAAGCAAATGAAACAGTGGCTGACATATAGTGGCTTTCAAAAGTTATTAGATTTCTTCTGACACAGAAAATGTTAACAGATGAGATTTGACTAAGGAATACAGTTTATTACAAAGGGATGGATATACACTGGGTCAAATTCCTACAGCAGCACTTGAAGCAATTAATAAAGTGGTCCTTGGAAAGATCAAAAAGGCTAAAAAGCTTCTAAAATATAGTAACCTATGACCCCAGTGACTCACACAGAAATGAAAATCTAAGTATTATTCTATTTGCCTCCCACTATAGCAAGACACTGAAACTATCTTATTCAAGGCATTTCAAAGTGGCTTTAAATTTATTCAGCATCAGCAGAGGAATTGGAGAGTAAAGGGCAAAATTGGGTTTACTTGCTAATTTTCCCTCCTTGCACTTCAAATAATTTATACTGTTAAGGAGAAAGATTACTGGAATACTGGAATGGACCAGCCTTAGTATACTATCATTACATAATTACATAAGCATCCTAAATAGCAGAAGTTGATCCCCAACTTGTGTATGCCTTAAAAAGCAAAACGCATTAGCCTGGAATTCTTTTGATGACTTCGTCACAGGTATCTGAGCAACTCTGGATCAGAATTATCTCAGTGCCGTACCTTTTCATGATTGCTTTTCAATAATAGGTCTTTTGTGATTTTTTTCTTGTTCATATTTTAAAACCACCTTAAAATCTTAATGTTGCTTTGAAATGTATTCTGTTAAATATGCCAGAACTATTAATGAAAGGCTCTAAAAATATCCTACCCCAGATTTCTGGATATACCTTCCCCATCAAAACTCTGAGCACAAAATGCTAATGGGCAATAAGGATTGCAAAGAATGGATAAATATGTCAGTGAAGACAGCTATCAATTTTAAGGCACAATCTTTTGGAAAGCCATCACCTCCTCAGAAAAACTATCTGGGGAATTAGTAGTACTCATTCTTCGTAATGAATTATAATGAGAATGAAGGTAAGTCATAATGTTGTGTCCTTGAGCCTTCAAAGCAAGGAAAACCACCTGAAATTAAACTGTATATCTATATCTATATATATATATATATATATATATATATATATATATAAAATACTAAACTTCTGTCAAGTCTAGATTAAGAAATACATTTTACTTATACATTTATCTATATTTGTATATTTATTGGTCAATTATACAGTTGAACAGTAAAATATGTCTTTCTCTATAATAGCCAGGAATTCCTTGAGACTGAGAAACAAAGGCATCAGATTCTCTGTTACTCTCTCCCTTTGACCCTAACATTTGAGACAGGAATCATCTTTTGGTATAAGCTTAAGTGCAAAACCACACAGACATTCAGTGGTTTAGGCCAAACAAGAGCAATTATAGTTATTTCTATAATCCTCTAGAAACATTGCTCAAATAAATTCTCCTTTGATCCCCATTTTAACTCTGCCTTTTGTAGTGATATTTGTTAGGTAACATCCCCTACCCTTTCTAATTCCAATACTTTACTTGGTAGGATGAGATTCACTGCTACTCTGCCCATCTTACCCTGTTCTCTCATTCCTGAAACAGGAACCTCCAGCGTCTGGAGAAAACAAAAACTTGTTTGTGGAGATTGCTGCCTTGCTGGTGACACCAACAGCCTTGTATTCTCCCAAAATTGGCCTGTTGCCTTTGGCCTGGAGGATATGAGGTAACCTATCCTCCAAGGACAACAGAATATTGAGGTTCTGAGGATGAAATACATAAAAGGCAAGTGCCTTCTAGAAAAATAATTGTAATGAGATGTAAGACAGCTGAGTGGTGATCTTGATCTACCTAAGAAGTTACAGTACATGTCTCATCTGTACCATCTGGATCCAACCTGTAATGCATCTCAGCTGGCATTCCAAGCCTTCTATGGATTATGAATCTGCGTATGGTTTTGTGCAAGTAAAGTCCGTACTATCTCTTTCTCCAAAAGTCATTCCCTAGAATCTATACTTAAATTTAGCCTACAAATTAAATTTCTCTACGCAGTGAGGAACACAGTTCAACTCTCAACCTGTAAATGTTTATTTTCCTTCAACAATGCAGATAAAAAGTTTGTATTTTGAAGTTTTTTAGCCTTTGAAGAGCACAGCTGCATAGGCACAGTGCTGGTATTCTTACTGTGCTTCAGAAGGGAACCAAGACACTGATGCCTCCAGGACTCACCTCGAGGATAGATGTCTGCACTTGGAGGATCTGTTCATGGCCTTTGAGCTGCCGGATGCAGATTTTGCAGGATAGCTGGGTGGTGGTGGGCGTGTAGCGCTCCAGGGAGAAGGCACAGTGTAGGGGCTGCCGGTTACTGCACCACACACGAGAGAACGGGACTTCCTACAGGGGAGATGAAGCACAAACAGGGGCATTGGGTGCCGAGCCTGGTTGAGATAAATAGAGACCAGAAGACACTCCACAGCAATAATTACAGTCATGATGACAGCGCTTATAGCAGCGACAACTGCCTAAGCAACTTTGATGGGATTATTGTAGAAATAATGTTCCAACATATGCCAAGCAGCACAAAAATAATTAATGTCAATTCCAATTGATAACATTTGAATTCAAAACCACACTGCAAGAGCTCAGATTTCACTCCATGATACACATAATTAGAAAGAATACCAACAAAATTTATCATTTTCCCACGAAAAATTATTCTCCTAGAAGACACCTGTAGTTGATCCTTCTACATAAGCCCAGGGTAAAATGACATTTTTTGATTTAAACTTGTTTTAAAGAACTGATTAATCAGAAGGTAGTTTTTGCATTGCAGAATCATGTAGAATCATATGATTTTATGGGAAAACAGCACTGGCAAAATATCCAGCATAAAAATAAACACCTACTGGAAAATAATACATATGTGCATGCATCCAAGAGAGGAAGACACAAATATATTGACTAACTCAGAGTGCTGTAGTTTGCCAATTTTCTATTTTGTTCAGTTCAACAACTCTACAATTATTTATAAGGAGCTCGTTAATGGTTGGACATACTACTACATAAACAATGAGAAATAATAACTATTTAGGTTTGGTTCTTGCTCTCAGGGGACATATAGACAATTGAGTGGGCAAACTAATTTTTATTAAATGAGGATGAAAATTATTTCTTAACATTACTCAGTGCATACTACCAATGGGACTGTGTTCAGGCTTGTAGCTTTATAGTATGTCTTTTAATGTTTTCATGTAATAAAAAGCCTCTTCTTGCTCAAATATGGGGCCAATGGCAATGACTGTGGATACCTGGCACCAAGCAATGCTCAACCCTATCCTTATCTACTTTCAACACTAAAACGGGAAGGTAGCCAGAGGCACATCAAGTCTGAGGGCTGGAGACTGCGAAGTATGACTGCTGATGTATCTGTCAGGTGATATAAGGCCAGGAGTCACTTAAAATTCTTTCTCTTCACTTTAGGGAACTATGATTCACTCAGGTATTCTTGAACTCTATTGTACACATGGGTTTATATAATTTATCTAATTTTCTCTTTAGAAACCTTACAGAGCCTAATTTTCCTGGCTAGGGACCAAGCAAGGAAAGATAAATTTTAGAACACTTAAAAAGGGAAGAGTGAGCGATGTGGGGAATGGGGGAATAAAATCACACATTCATTCTTGCTATATACTCAGAAGTGGATATAAGAACTTTGTGAGTTTTATTTGTTTTCTTTATTCTTAATACTGAGCCAGAAGAAAAGCAATGGAGATTCTTCTCAAGAAGTAAAGACAAGAACTCAGAAAGCACACAATTGTGACACTTAACAGCATTTATTGCTGTGCAAGAGTTGGCCAATTACTCTCTTAGGTGGCAGGGGCTGGCAGCCTGAAAATTACTTCATGGTTTCCATTGCTAACAGTGGCTCATATTTCTATATCGCTAATGGGAGGCAGTCATGCTGGGGGTATGAGGGAACAGGAGTGTGAAGCTATCATTGCCTCTTTGCAGGGATGGCCAGGCACAAAGGCATCACCTGGCAACACATGCAAGGTAGGCAGGGACCTCTAGCTATTCCCCTGAGACCCATCTCTTTCGGTGGTGGTGTAATTTCATGAAATTCCTATTCCTGTTGGTTTCTTCCTGATATAATTAGTGGCTCCCTCTAACATTGATGCTGAGTTCCTCACTGGTTGTGGAAACACATATATCCCCTGATTAAATATGTCCTAGATTGAAAAGTCTTGAATGCTTTCTTACTCAAGAAGAAAACAATTCTTCCATGAAATTCTAGTGGATCTGAAAAGTTCTCTTACATTTCAAAGTAGGTAACAAGGAAAGATGCCACTGTTGGGGCCCACAGAACCCTCATGTAGGACTGGCATGGGGCTGATTTTGGCATGGTAAAAAGTTGTTGGTATCACCAGCAAGGCAGCAATTTCCACAAATAGTTCCTGGTGTTTCCTTTCTTTCTAACAGAGACTTGCATGTGTGGTCCTTTCCCTTTCCTTCCTGGCAAAAGATGCCATTAGTAGATGGCATCTCTGACTCATGGAGCTTCTCAGTGAGAAGTAGAGAAAGGCATTTTGCCTAAAACACTCACAGATGTCTTTTTCTTCATCCTAATTTATACAGAAAAATCCTGCCCTTTTCTCTTGTTATCTAAGCTGATTCTCTCTTTCTTCCTCCTGAATCTTCTTCCATTTTGCAACCCATGAGTAACTTTTACTTTGGAATTCAAACTCAAACTGTTCCATGTCTCTCTGCCTACTGAACTCTTCACATGGCCATCTGCTCATCACACATGCCCACTTGCCATCTCTCTGCAGAGGGAGCCGCAGACTACCTCTATGCATTTACCTCTTTGTCATCAAGTCCCATCATTATACTTCTGAGCACTCAATATAATTTTACTTGGCCCTTTATCTCTGGCAACTTTTTCAGTTTTATTTTGCTTTCCATAGTGAAACCTGAACCCAGACTCTTTATACTGAGGTACATTGCCAGCCATTTGTCTTTGTTTCTTTTTTTTTTCTTTCTTTCTCTCTCTCTCTCTCTCTCTCTCTCTCTCTCTCTCTCTCTCTCTCTCTTTTTCAGTACTGAGAATTTAACTCAGGACCTTGCGCTTGTCAGCCAAGTGCTTATTCTACTGAGCTATCTCCCTGGCCCCTTGTCTTTGTTTCTTTATTCTGAGACAAGGTCTTGCTAAGTTACGAGGGTTGGGGTTGAACTTGTAATCTCTCCCTTATTATTCACACGGTGTTAGGATTACATGTGTGTACCACCACACTAGGCCTGGCTTTGCCTTTTAAGAGATCATCACCTGCTCTCATTGTCCTTCTGCTCCAAATTTCCTATTTCTATACACTGCACCTCATAGCTAACATTACTCCTCTAATCACTGGTTTTCAGTGTCTACCAGATAAAGCTAATGGGAACTTTGGGTCTTCATAAGAGATAGAAGCAGAAAGCATTTGATTTATAATTTTCAGGGGATAGAGTTACAGTCTCACTCTTCCCTCAGTCATGGGTGGGAGACAACTGGCATGATTGGATGACAACAGAACTCTGCTTCTGCAATTCATTGGGCAAAGGGCAGTGTCTCCTGCTGCCTGCCATACTAAACATCATGTCCTGCCTGGTTCTCTAAGGCTTCCCTTGAGATCTATGACTGCCCTTTGCTTGCTGTCTCCATCTTTCTCTTCTCAGCTATGGAACAGTCTCTGTTCTCCAAGCCAGCACATTTCTGTAGCATCACTTTGCACCATCTCTTTCAGTGAAAGTAACTAAAATTCAGGGGTCTGTGATGAATCTGTTTTTAGCTGATCAAGGAAGTTTCTTTTATCCACAATCAAAATTTAAGATAGAGCAGTATAATATAAATACTAGACTTCAGGTCTAGAAAGAGCTATGCTCACAGTCCAGGTGATAAGCAAACCTACATTTTCTGCAGTAGATTTGAATCCTTGGTCTTGTGTAACTTCCTAAAAAAGCAACACTGACCATTTATTTCAAAGTGTCTTCTATGGCATCATTTGGTAAATCTCCTGTATTTTCTCCTGAAAACAATGGATGAAAATTAAGAGAGCAATGGCTACCATGAGAGATTCTTTCCTCGAAAAGGACATGAGAATCAGTGTTTGTGCCTGCCTGCTCCCTCTTCCTCCTTCCTTCCCTCCCATCATCTTTCCTCCTCCCTGACCTCCTTCTGTCCTTTTCCCTTTATGTGCCAGTGCAAAAAATGAAAACCTTTTAAAAATTTGATTTTAAGACGGTATCAAATGAATATTTTTGTTGTTAACTTGAGCAGCAACTGCCAGTAGTACTCAGCAAAATATTTAAAATTAATAGAATTAGAAACACTGTGATTAGTGCATTTTCAAGACAAAAATCTTTGCTTTTACTTAATTAAAAAAATAAAAGGAACCCTAGAAAACAAAAACAAAATCACCACAGCACTTACTGAGCTGAGAGATATTATTCAGGAAGCAGTAGAGAGGACAAAGTGTAGTGACATTATGGGTGTTTAAAGAATTCCAGAGATGCTTTCACTCTGATTCCAATTGTAATTAGGTTTCTAGCAGATGGAGAGAATGTAAATCACATCCTAGCAGGAGACACACACTGAGTTCTCCAATATACATAGCATGCTGAAAAGACAGCTGCTTTTATCTCAGTGAAGTGACAACCTGACTTTGTTTGGTTGGAATTTTAAAAATAAATAATTGATTGTATACTGTTTATGACAGCTTCCCCACACCACAGGCAGCAAGAAATAAAGCAAACCATGATTGTGTAGCTCTGAGGTCCCAGTAACCTACACAGAGCAGAGCATTTACCTCCTAAAGAGGGTTGTGAACCCCTGGGGCCAAGATAGCAGGGGGAAGCTGATGCTACCTTCCTTCCAGTGCTAGAATCTCAAAGCCAGAATCAAGGAAAGCTAGCAGTCATTCACTTCTGTGAGTGGGGACAGGCACCAAGGGCCTCAACTTGGCTTTCCACCAGGTTTATGGGTATCATGCACCCAGATCTCCCAAGAACTCCCACAGCCAGACCTGGTGCTAGCTGTACAAAAAGGCAGTAGCATGGTATAGCTGCAGGACTCCAAGAACCTAGGCCAATGAGATTTCAACTTTATGTGGTCGTTTTATACACAGTCCCTCACCACTTAGTTCAGGGCACAACATGAGTTCACACTAGTCTAAAATCATGTCTCACTAGCTTGTTGGTATTTGGCAGACAGCAAATATTCTGTACATTCACTGAGTCTCTCCCAAGCCTGTGTTCCCAGAAGAAAGTAGGATGGTGCTGTAAGCGTGTCAAGTTTGGTACCTAATTGCAATATGTCAACTTCTAGAATCTCAATCTGAAGTTAGCAAAAGGGAAAGAAGACAATTGTACCAGAGATTTTTCATCTATTGAATTGAAAGATTACAAGACAATTTACCAGTTGAAAGAGAGACCTACACATGTGTCAGGAAGAGTGTGATGTCTTGCCCCTACAGTATTTCTCTGGGATACCATGAAAGAAGCCCTGTTACTTCTGAAGCACTAAGCCTTAGTGAAAACCCATTCTTGGTTCTTCGTGCCAACTTTATCAGTGCACAGGATGTTCTGCAAGAAGACCAAGCAGGCTGAACGCAAATTCTCCCCAAAGTACTTGCAGCTAATGCCCTGGGCAAGCAATGCATGGCCATTAAGCCAAATCCAAAATGCAACCTCACAAACTGGCAAGTATCAGTGATGGCAGGGGCAAGGAGATTGGTGGGAAGGGATGGCGGAGGTGGGGGAGGGATGCACTGGAAAGCCATTTTGGGTAAGAAAAATGAAGTAGAAATGAAAACTCAGTGGCAGGCCTCCTGATGCTGAGAAAATTAAATTGTTTCTCAGCTTTCCAAGACTCTTTCAAATTATGCTCAATTACAAAAGGCAAATATTTATACATGTTCACAACCTCCGAGCAATCCAAACCAACCCAGCAGTGAAGCTCACTGGGTCTCCTCGTGAGTCAACACACTTCAGCTTTGGCTGACACTGGTGCATCTGCTGAGGTCTCTCTGCCTCCTTTGCCCCTGGCTCTCTTCTGGGATCCCTGTTGTTGGAGTGATTGTTTAAGAGCTGCTGCAAGGTAATGGCTCTTTCATGTGATGTTTTATCTTCAAGAATTAAACTTAATAGTTACTATGGACTGAGTCACTCATACTAGATCCAGTGAAATGAGATCCTTATATCCTATAAAGATTAATACACAGGAATTTGCATGACTATCAAGACTTACTTTAACAATGTTCTGAATTTCAATTTGGACTAGAAAATTAAGTAATGCTTAGAGTAAAACAGAAACATCTAGGTCTTGAATGTCATTAGGAATGCATTTATTCATAAAGATGGCTCTTCACAAGGAAATGTGCTGAGTGTACCAAACACACATGCATGTGTATGAGCACACACACATACATAAATTGTTTGTGGCCATGACAGATGTTTATATGACTCTGAGTGCACTAAAATTATACTGGGAGGGGCAGTTCCCAGCAACATGAACTCTGAAAATAGGAAGGGTAGCTTTCTGCCATTTGAAACAATTTGAAGTTGAAGGTTTGATGGTTGAGCTTTTTCTATTACAGAAAAGTTTCCTCTTTGCGGTTGACTCATTACTGTTCTGAAAGCTGGAAACTTATGTATCATTTTTAAAAATGAATCTGTGAGGATATAAAAGCTAACCATTACCACAATGGTCTGCATGGTATGCTGATGGCCATGAAACATGCCATAATTCTAGACTAAGGTGAGACCTCCAGAAGCTTTTCCAGGTCTAAGGAAATTCCCACTGCTTGAAGCTCAGGTGACCCTGACTTATGAAACTATGGTGGAGAAAAGCATGGTGGTGTGCACCTGCAATCCCAGCACTGAGGGAGGTACAGGCCAGATGATAAAATGTTTGAGTCTTGTTAGGTCAACTTAGTAAAACCCTGTCAAAATAAAAAGGGCAGGGCATGTGGTATGAGGCTCAGTGGCAGCATACTCTTAGGTCTAATCCCTAGTACAGAAAAAAAAATCTAAATTAAAGTAATAATATTGGGGATAGTGAAATGGGTCAGTGGTCTAAAGCACCTGCTTAGGAAGGCTTAGGAAACTCAAAGGACTGTGGTTCCATTCCCGGCACCACATGCTGCACCAGCCCCACCCCCAGAACAGGCTGAGCTGGCCATAATAAAAAGCAAAACAACAACAACAACAAAAAGAAAAAAAAATAAGACTTCCAAATTACCCCCCCCAAAGAGATAGAAATCTTTTCATGTTAAGCATATATTCAAATTCTGTAAAATGATCTAAAAAACTCTTGAACCATCCTGCAGTGTTTAAAAAAAATCTCAATTAAGCGACATATGGGCACTAATATATAAATATCTTTACATATTTGTACAATGACTCCCAAGAAGCATCACCCTGCCTTTCCATTCAACGTGGAATGTCTCTGAACTGGCTTACTCCATTTGGTGGCAACCACTTCATAAAAAACAGCAGCATCTTTTGTCCTTAGTGGTCACATCTCCAACTCAAAGTTGTGTCCTGAAAAAGTTTGTCCCTGACACTCAGTACCTCACTGCTGAAGGTGAAAAGGCAATGTCTTGTAGTTAAATTTTGTAAGCAATATACAAATCCCGCTGAAGTTGGTAAGTTGCCACTGTGGACCTACATGGAACACCAATTCAAAGAACAGGAAGACATGGCACATGACTTGGCATGGGAACCCCTTCCTTCCCACCTGATGTAAACTGTGCATTTATGACAGTATGGTTAATTCTTTCTGTTTAGCCATGAAGACTACAAAAATGGGACTGTCTTGCAACGAAATCATACTTTAAAGTACTCAGCAGACCAAGAGGACTCTCACTAGGATGTCTGACATGTTCCCAGGTTAGAGTATGTGGCTTTTGGGAAAGCCCATTTGGCCAGTACCTGACATGCAGTGAATGGTTTAATTCTCCAGAGGAATGGAGGGATGTCAAGGACCGAGATCTGGAGACTGAAGGTGTTTCCTTTGAAGTGCAGCAACTTTGGTTCCTCTAGTAGCTGTCCACCTTGATGCCTTTCATCTGAAACCACTTCCTGCAGGAGAGAAAAGACCAGAGGAACAGTGACGCACCCAGCATCTTCTGAGCTTCCTTTTATGGGCACAGATGCTTACTACATGTGTCTCTCAGGGATGGGCCAAAGGTGTAATAGAAAAATACTTCTTTTAAATCTCCACATTCCTAGGAAGTTCAGGATGAAAGACTGAAAGCTGCCAAGTAATATGTATGGGTCAGTGAGAGACAGTTCCTTTTTTGGGATGCTCAGGATTTATTAGGGGGCTTCTTTTTAAACTAAAAGACCTCTTCTGGCTCCAAAAACCTGTAAAACTGTCAGGTCTTTGTGATTGTACAAATTTTGTTCTGATGTGCCTATCATCCATGGAAGTATTTGCACTTCTACATAATCTTATTTTACAACACAGTTAGATACATCCCTTGCCACTCTGTCCAATTATTCTCTAGTAACACAGGAATCACAGGTTTTTTGTTGAGGGTCTCAAAACAGATATTTCAGAGTGCATATTTATTTGTGGCAAGTTTCCTGAAAGCTACAATGCCAAAGGCCAAGAAAAATAAGTTTTCATCATGTTCACTTTAGTTCAGGGGAAAAACATTAAATTACTGAGGTACAAAACTCATTTTTCACTGAATCTTTATATATAATACAAATAAAACCTACATACATCCTATTGAGTAAATATTTATTTGGTTTTAAACTTGTGTATAAAATTATATTGGAGAGATGACAGGACAAATAAAATAACAGGATACATATATATTCTCTAAAATAATAAGCTACTGTGAAGATAAAACTCTTCACACAGGGGCTGGCAAGATAGTTGAGTGGTCTAAAGTGCCTGCTTAGGAAAGCTTAGGCAACTGCAGGGACTGTGGTTCGATTCCTGGCACCACATGCTGCACCAGCCCCATCCCCAGGGCAGGATGAGCCAGTCATAAATAATAAAAATTTAAAAATCACCATTAATTGACTTACTATTTCCTTGCAGACCTAGGAGAAATGAAACAGTAGAAAGCCATTATGCCCTATCATCTTCTCAGAAAGCTTGCAGAAAGTTAAATAAATCTATCAGTATAATAAATTTTGCATATCAATTATTCAAAAGTAAAAGCAGCTTATTGAGTTATTATGTATATATAAGTCATCTAAAATGTGTCTAAATTTCATTCTTCAAGGACATATCAACTGTTAATAGATGACAGTAAACTTTTTAAAAAAGAAATGATTGAGTTTCACTCTCATTTTCTCCAACTCTTTGGTCTCTTTAGTGGGAAGAGTGGTTCTTGGGACTCCTGGGTGACAGAATTCTGGTGCTTGGCCATGATGGAATCAGTAACACACATACCTCTGTATGACTTCTCAACTACTTGCATGCCTATATCACCCCAAGAGAGTCACCTGAGTTTTCCTGTCTGCCTCTTATATTCCAGTTAAAGCAATTGTTTAGCTGATTTCTGAGTATAGAAGGTGGTAATAATGGAGGAGGTGGTAATAACAGAGGAAGTGACATACAAGCTGAACCTTTAGTAGGTGTAGTACATGTCCACTTAGAAAGGAAAAGGGAGTACCACAGCCAGTAAGCAGGGGCCTACAGAGGAGTGGTGTCCAGACTTAGTTTGGACAGGAAGTTAGGGTGACAAGAGCATGGCTGGAAACAATGTACATGAATGGCAGGGCCCACATCACCAATTCTTTCTTGTTGTGCTGAAGGCCTTTTATTTCATCTTAAAGTAAACCTTTGCTCAGGTTGTAAGGTATATGATAATCTTCTGGGGCTATGCATAGCCAAAAGAGCTCTCCTAAGTGAAAGATAAAAACTCAAAATTCTAGTTACACTTCTGTGTGGTTTTAGACAAATTACTTATTTTCTTTAGGCCTTGTTTGCTTACATGGGTTTATTCCTAGCCAAGCAAAGTCATTAGCATGATCATATATTATCTCTTTTGCAATTCTAGGGCAAGGTTAGAAACAGTTATAAGAAAGATGTTTATTAAGACCACATCAAGGCCACTGTATAAGAACAATGTTGACTAATTTGCCTAAACACATATGAAAGTCAAAAATCAAGGGAGACATAGTGGCTCACTGGAGATTGTGCATTACCTAATGAAGCACTAGACTGTTTTAATACTTAGAAAGTATGCAGAATGATCATATTACAGGGGAACTTAATGGAGATTTAGATCACTCAGTCTTGGTTTACAGAAAATATGGAGGCCTTTCTAGAACTGTCATTTCATTAAAGTCATATGGCTAATGGCAGGACAAAGAACAGAACTGAGAAGCTTTATCACAGTCTGTTGTCATTTTCTGTTAGATTCCCTGGCTTTCTCCTACACTATGTTTGATACTTATTTACAGTGCCCTGACAGGGCCATGCTATTAATCCTGTCTCACAAGTAATTTATTGTTAAGACTTATATGAATTAGTCTATGGTTGCCATTGAGTTACATATACTGTCTATTATTATTATTATTATTATTATTATTATTATTATTATTATTATTTTGGTGGCACCAGGGATTGAACTCAGGACCTTGTACTTACCAAGCAAGCAGTTATTCTACTGAGCTATCTCCCCAACCCCAAAAGATTTTATTATCACTATTATTATTTGTGGTACATATACTATCTAAACCGTCCTTGAAATGCATAATGGAGAATATCAGAAATTTGAAAAAATGAGTAGTTCCTTACAATTGTGACAGAAGAAAAGGATACTTTTAAAAACTTTCTGCTCTAGGCCTCTAATTTAAATGCAACCGTAATATAGTTTTCATATTTTTAAGCTATTACCTTAATTTGTACATATTGAGCCAACTATGTAGAATAGTATCACAAAATCTCACACAAAATATTAAGCAATTATAGTAATTCTGTAACAAAACAATTAATTGTTAAAATGAAAAAGCCCAAATAATGTATTAATCACTATACTTATATGTTTGTAAAGAGAGAGTTGGCTGCAGCATTAAAGAAATAATCTCCCTAGTAGAACATCTAAAACATTCTCTAAACAGAATGGCCATATTTAACACAGACTTCCACTCTTGCCCTTAGATTACTGTATTCTCTGGGCCTGGATATCTGCATTCATTTCATTATTATTTGCTGTACATAGATTGAACCCAGAGCCCTCACAATGTGCTATATCTCCAGGCCTTTTTATTCTTCATTTTTGTTTGGAGACAGGTTCTCACTCAGTTGCTACATTGCCCCAGCTGAGTGTGAACTTGCCATCCTCCTGCCTCAGCCTCCCAGAGTGCCAGGATCATAGACACGTACCATCATGTGTGTCATGTGTGTCCTCATGAATGGTGACATTTGTATTTTAAGTGGTTCTTAGATGAGCCTGATGCCTAGCTGTGCTTGGGAATCAGTGATACAAATAGCTCTGATGGGTAGGTTTGGAGCCACTCAAACGTACAGATCACCTCAAGTGTGAGGTACGAGAATCACTTGAGTTTTCGTCTTTGCCACTTGCATTCCAGTTAACTCAACTGTTTAACTGATTCCTGTGTTAAGGAAGCCAGAAAAGAGGATCTGCCTTGTTCTCATAAATAAAACCTTAGGGCGCTGGATTGCGGTTTCCTTGGCTTCTCTATTACTGCATTTACCTTTAGATGTTACAAGTTCTGGAAGCTGTGGCCAGGAAAATCCTGGCCTTCTTTCTGCCTTTCTGAGCTCTTTATGTTGATGTAATGAGACAGGCAGCAATGTTCAGGTGTGCTTTGGGGATACCAAAACATGCGCGCTGAGTTTACATATTTATGAGACAAAACTGTTTGAACTTAGGCACGTACGCGCGCACACACACACATACACACACACACAGATTATGTTGTGGTGTTTTCCTTTAAATGCTTTACATGAACAATATTTCCCAAGGTTGCATTATTGATAAACACGAGAACTACATCTGGAGGAAATCCTTTGAAATTAAATTCTAAATCCACATTAATGCCAAGTAAGTAATGAGTACTGAGTGGTACTGAATAGGAGTGCTGGGACATATGGAGAGAAAAAAAACAGACCCACTCTTTTCTTTGTCTTTCTAAGATAACAAAGGACAAGTGCTTATTTTCTTGCTTTTCCTAAGTCAAGGTTTGTTTAAGCTATATGTTTGTGTCAATGTGTAATATAGCCTTGGAAATAAATCACTAACCCTTAGCCTTTATTTGAACTTATTGAAGGAAGCAATGGCAAGCACATAGACACCCAATGGTTCCTCTCACTGTCCCAGAAACCAAAACAGAGGACAGGAGGTTGCATGACCATTGCCTTCCCATCCTTACCTCACCTTCTGGCAGATGATGTTTTTATTTTTAGTAATATATCTCTATCTGAGTTGCCCTAATTTTCCACAGAAAAGGAGCTAGATGAACTTATCAGAACAAATCTTCAGAAAAAGCTGATCCTATATTAATTGTGGCTTTCCCAGGTAAAGAAAGTATATTGTCTTTGTTATTCAAAGACATAGTTACTATTCTTCAGCTAGATTATTTAAGAACAAATGACAAGCTGATTTGCCTTGGAGGAGGGCTAGGGAAGCATCGTGTCTCCTATTTAGTTCCTATCATTCTCTAAAGGAGTAGTCTTCAGTGGGGCCAAGATGTTTCCTGGTTCCTGCTTCCTTCTGGTCTCTCAGGAAGATTTGAGTTTGCTCAGGCAGAGTGGTTTTTCATACAAGGTTTTGCAGAGACAGGAGAGGCATTTCAGTGTTCTATGGGTCATAATTTTCCCAGATGTGAATGAAATGTAG
Organism: Capromys pilorides; assembly: GCA_004027915.1. Taxonomy (NCBI): domain Eukaryota; kingdom Metazoa; phylum Chordata; class Mammalia; order Rodentia; family Capromyidae; genus Capromys; species Capromys pilorides. The sequence continues at coordinate 5,539 of PVKN010002235.1, read as the reverse complement.
GGTGCATCCTGCCCTTCCACCACAACAGCCTCCTGGTTGGGAGCAAAACTCAGGTTGGTGTCATGTACTACCATTTCTTATTGAGATGCAGTGAATGCAGCAGCTGTCAGAAACATGTCTGTGTTGGTTTCCTAATCATGAAGTACATTTCCTTTTACTGATAAGTACAGCAAATTCTAAGATGCACAAGTTTTGCAGAAATGCTTTGTGAAGTCCACATTAATTTTGATGGACAGGTTCTGTGAGGATTTCAGAACATAAACTACATTGTATGCAGCATACTCAGCTCATGCCGCCCAAGTTAGGGGTGTTGATATTAGCTGTGAAGTCTTTTAAAAGATTCAAAAGGCAAATTGTTGCTGATGCTTTCTTAAAAGTTTTAATGCGATGGTATGTATATCAGTTCTCCCACTAATAAATATATAAACCATAAATATGTGACACAGATGATTTAAGATATTGAGGTGATCATTGTGAATTAATGCTGATGGTTTTCTGCACATTTGCTTAGCAAGATAAAAAACGAGAAGAGAAAATAATTTCAGATACAAAAATCAGATTCTATGACTAGGTAGTAGGTAGTGATTTCCTGAAATAAGAAGTCTCCGTTCACAAAAGGTACAAGTTCTGTTTTAAGCTATCTATGAATCACAAAGTTATTCAACCAAGGTTGATGGCCCCACCAAACCCCAGAGGGGAAGTCTGGTCCTTGCTGCTCATGACAGCTGTCACATTCCTCCTGACAATAACAAGTACAATCAAAGGTGATTTTAAAGTCAAATTTACCTGACATAATAAGAGGGACAAAGAATCACCAGGAATGAATAGATTATGGTGAATGGGGTTCAAAGGTACTACCAGTGAAAACATTTTTCTAAAGCAAAGTTACAAGTTTTGCTAATTTAAGACATAACTCCTAAACAATGAAATAAAGATATCTAGATTAAATTACAAGGAAACTAACATTTTGTGTAACAGTAAGAAGAGCACCAATATGAATGGATAACGGCTTGGAAAATTACACTTAGGGCTTTCTGGCCATGACTTCTTGGGCTGAGATCAAATATAGAGTGAAAGTTTAAATTAAAAAAAAAAATCCTACAGAAAAGAGACATTATCATTAACCTCCACCCCTATATACTCCTTTACTTTGAACACTTTCATCCCATTCTTCTTGACTACTGTCTGAAGCAATTCTGAAAGTCTTCCTTATGAGTGTCTTTAATTATACTCTCCTGGCTGCTCTGACACTCTGAATTGATTCAAAACACCTTTCATAGTGCTTTTGACTTTAGGGAAGGGTCAGAATTTGGGTTGTACTGGAGCTCAGGAATAAAGTGGCAGGAACACACTGTGATGTTTTTATGAGCTACCTTTTTGTTCAGTGGCATGCAATTATATTTTTGGTCATGCTTCATAAAAATACACATGAAAGAGGATTCCCAGCACTGTTTCAGAAGGTGCCAGAACAATGGAATAAGTGTATTCAAAGAGAGGAGGGACACTTTGAGGGGGTTAATGGTGATATATTTCAATTCAGTGATATGTTTTTTAAAATATAAACATTCACTACTTTGGGGGTCACATCTTGTATGAGTTCAACTGTTGCAGAATCTAATAGCATCAATAAAAAGAAAACTAGATGACTCCCTGGTCACTGAGGGTAACCTCTTTAGGCCAATGTCTATCTTTCCTGCTATTTTCATTAGAGTGAGACTACCATTCAAAGCAGTCTACATTGGTTCAGAGCTGAGTTCCATGGCAGCTGTGTGAATAGCTCTGCACAGTCACATCGGTTAGTAGTGGGTTATCTCCATGTTCCCAGAGATTGGAAATTCTCCATGGTTCTTCATGCCCACTCTAGCTTTCTCAGGCTTTATAATTTGGCTGCATTACTAAACATTCAACTGGAGTCATTGGTGCATTTTACATAGCTGTTTGGTGAAAGTACTGACCCCAAGATTTGCCCCCCAGCAGCAGTTTATTTATTTATTTATTTATTTATTTATTTATTTATTTATTTGTTCTGTGGAACATCTATCATGTATTTTCTCCTAGACAAATCCTCTTTATGGATCACACAGAGAGCAAATAGAGTGCAGTGTACATAAAATGACAGTCACAGATGATGTTTCATAGTTACAGTGAAGTTGTTTCCAAAATGCTATGCCCATAAAAGAGAGTCCTTTTGTGAACAACCTAAAATTAAATGTGCTTTTCATAATGACTTGTGCTGCTTCCATGATGGTCAAGGAAGGCTTGGGAGAACAGCCTGACATATGAGGTGTCACCTTCACGTCCTTATGTTCAGGATTCAGATCATTCTATCTTTTCTATTGGTAAACATGAGTTTTCCAGCTCAGTGTCTGAAAATCTAGTTACTGAGGAAATGTGCTGCATAATGGGCTTAATGATCCAGGACTGGAATAGCAGGGATCTGGAATGAGGTCTGTCAGGAGCGCTACGCTATTTATATATGAGTAAAGCTTACACAGGCAGTTCTGCATTATCCTTGCCACTATTAATAAGCTTGCACTCTTCTTGAGTAGCTAATTTAAAATGAATCTTAGATGATTAAAAGTACCCAAAATGGAAAGGAACCTTGAACCATCTCTGCCCTCACAGGCCTGATAATTAATAGACAATGTATCCAGGATATAGTATGGTGATATGATTTATAATTGCTATCCTAACTTCAACCTTTAGTTGGTTCAAGCAATATTTTCACTGACCTCTGCATGTCCAAGAACTCTGTTCTGTGACATGGACCATTTTCCTTTTTCTACATTGCATTACCTTGTCTTGTGTTCCTAAGTGTTATGCAGCCATTAGATTTGAAAGAAGTTCTGCAAGATTTTTCTCCACTTTCTTTTATCTCATTTGCATCTCTATTTTCTGAATCATGACTACAGTGAGTTTTAAATTTTACTCTACACTGTTCTCTGTGTGTGCTAATTCGACCTTCCTTGCATCTTGAGGACCAGGTGTCCTGTGCCCTTCTCCATTATTAATTATCCAGTAAATAACACAGCTCTTTCTTCAAGGTGGATGTAGTAGTCAAACCTGTATTGTGGGTTCATTTTCCAAATCCCCAACAATATAGTCCTCTACTGACCTTGAACATCAGGAAACTTCACAATTTCACAATCCAAAGGAATTATACAAAATTACTAACCTGAAATGCACAAGGGGTGTTATCCACACAATAAACTCTCAAATTGTAATCCAGAGAGTTACAGGACATGCAGCCAAAGACTGCCACCTTGAGTTGCTTCACAGCACAGTCTGTGATTGGCTCTCCCGTAAGGGCATAGGTCCCAAAGCTATCAAGAAGTACATGGCATGCAAAGGGATCCAGCAGGCAGTAACAGGATGTGGATTCGTCCTCCACTGACATCACTTCCTGTTGGAGAAAGATGAATTAAATTGTCTGAACTTGAAAAAAGATAGGAGTTAGCACTTTACAAGGACATACACAAATAAACCAATATGAAGAAATATTTTTTCGGAATATTGTTATCATCTTAATTATCTGATGTTAACCATGTCTCTTCTATTAAAATAATTGCTTACATAAAAAGCTCAATAAGTGGTTATGTTTAGTAGTGACAATTCTACTCTGATTATAAAAACAAAGATTGCTTCGGAATTCCATTTCTGGTTAATGGCTCAATGTCACTTTAAAAAAATGTTGAACATTAACCTCAATTAAAAAAACTTTTTATATATAAAGTTTTATTTCAGAAAAATCTTTTAAAATATCCTTAAAGTAGTGTTTATTTTCTCTTCAGCATTTTATCCTCTTTCATTTCACTGAAATCATTCAGGAGGGACCATTAAATAAATGATTTGGATATAATGTACTGGAATGCTTTACTCTCTCTGATAAGAACATGGATCTGTGCGACTGGTTTGGGAGAGCATAAACATAACACCATCTGGATGTAAAAGAAACTGAGGAAGTGCTGAGAAGAAAAATTCAACTGGTCCAAATCAAGGAAAAACAAACACAATGAGGAGGAGGCCAAAACATGCTTCCTGTATGAACTGTAAGCCCCAAGACATTTTCCCTGGTATGAGAGCTGAATAGAGAGTGCAATGCATCAAGACATAGCTGGGCACAGGAAACGTGATTCATTGCAGCAAGTGAGAATTTTCTACTCCTTAAGAAGTATGATTTTCCTTTTACTGCTGTCTCAAGCCCCTCCTGCAAGGTAAAGCTCAGGGCTAGCAGGTGCAGGTCATTGTGTTCCAACAACTAATTTACCTGCCTTCATGCAAACTGACTTCAGAGGGACATAAGACAATCCCTATCAAACAGATAAATCGGCACTTTTCACTGAAAATAGTAATTCCATTACACTCGTTCTCTGCTCTGCTGGTCTCTCTGGTTGCTAGGCCCCTATTATGTATCTTCCACCCTCTTTTCTGTTCTGTCCTATGAATGTTCTCACATGCACTGGGAATTCAATTATCAACACCAACCTGCAAGCTGCTCATTAATTCACCTAACATACAATAAGTCCCTACTGTGTTTCCAACCAACCTAGTTATGTTAGAATCTACAGGGCAGGGGAATAGATGATATGGTGGTTTGTTTTCTGCACACAGCCTGCCTCCGTATCTGGGGCTTCAACGTGTAAGGTTAGGCAGGACATGGCCTGGGAGAAAGTGAAGGAGTCAGTGAGAAGGTAGGTTCACAGGTGTTCCCAGCTCTGGGGGTCATTAACAAGGACACCAAACAAAATACTCTTTTCTTTTGATTGCTCCCCTGTCTTTTCCATTACTATAGCAAAAAGCAAGCCAATGGCTTGGGAATTTTATAAGGTGCATATCACAACTCCTTTGCAGCAAGGAAAGGTTCAAAACTTCCTTGCAGTAAGAGAGGTGAAGCTGTCCAGAAAACCAACTCTTGTTTCTCAGAAGGGGAGGACAAGGGCTCACCTCCCACGTGCCCTGTGGAGTCCTCTTCTTTAAGTGGATGTTCCAGTGCTCGGAGCTGACGTCTGCACAGTGAGGGATGGTCAGCGCAAAGGGGGTGGTGACGATCATCTCTGGGGGACCACAGGTGACTTCTGGACTCAGGAGGACCTCAGACCCCTCTGACTGCAGGCTTTATTGTGGAGAGGAGAGAAGTGGACAGAAGGAGGTGTTGTGAGTGAGGATGAAGCTAGAGGCTGGGAAATCCCAGGGGCTGAGCAAGGCCCATTCAGGAACTGCCTTCTGGGTAGCACCTTGTTTACCCATGGTGGCGCTGAAGAGCAGTTGTTAATGTTAACTCTTCAGGCACACATACCAAGCTGGATTTCAACCCTAGCTCTTAAAGAACAAATCAACAAAACGACAAATGCTTCTGTGGAACCATAGGGCAGAATCAGGGGACTCTAATACTGACTGGTAGGTCACAAGTTGAATTTTCTTTTATCTGTTCCTTGGCTGCCTTTCTATTGAAAATAATTCATAGCAATTCATATTGCAAAAAAATTCATTTTTTTTTAATTTGTAGGCCACAAATCAGGTGGTGAGTCTTTATTCTTTT
>PVKN010002234.1:21990-44150 GCA_004027915.1 Capromys pilorides | reverse complement strand
GTGTGTGTGTGTGTGTTGGTTTTTGTTAGTTTGGCTTGTTTTGAGACAGGATCCTGCAATGAGACAGGATCTCTCTGTATAGTACATTGGCCTTAAAATTCATTATGTAGCTCACGCTAGCCTCAAACTCATAGTGATCCTCCTGCCTCAGCCTTTTTTTAAAGAAGAGGGCAAGTTTTTATTTTATTTTTTATTTATTTATTTATTTACTTATTTATGGAACTGGGGATTGAACTCAGGTCCTTGTGTTTGCAAGGCAAGTGCTTATTCTCCTGGGCTATCTCCCCAGCCCTGTCTCAGCCTTCTGAGTGCTAAGATTACAGGTGTACAGCATTATGCGTGGCTGAGAATTAATTGTTTTACCACAGTGTATTACTGTAAATGCCACGCTTTCTGATGTGCCCATTCTTGGAGATACCAGCTTCAAATTCAGAAACACCAAAAGCAACAACTAGGACATCACAGCCTGAGATGTGCATATAACCATGTTTCTGGGCAGTGATGGTGGAGCTGTTGTTTTAAGATAAAAAATGTTTTGGTTTGTTTTGTACCAGGGATTATACACAGGACCTTGTGTTTGCCAGGCAGGTGCTTATGCTGCTGAGCTATCTCCCCAGCCCGAGACAAAAGATGTTAATATGTGAGGTTTTTTTCTAACCTAAAACCCTCAGTGTTTGGGTTTAATTGCATTATTTGTACTTTTTGATTGAATAAGTGTGTTTGGGGAGTAGTTCAGGCACTTGTCTCTAAAAAGTTCACCACTATTACTGTTGTAAGAAACCAAAGACATTCACATAATGTAGCTGGTCTCAAATTTCCATAGGGATGTAGCAGTGATACTTATCTCAGGCTCAGCTTTTAGTTAATCCATCTCCTTCTTTTGTGCTGGATATTGAACCAGGGCCTCAGGCTTGCTATGTAAATTCTCTGCCACTGAGTTACATCTTGCTGTTTTAGTTATTGAGGTAGGGTCTCACTATGTAGTTCAGGCTGGTATTGAACTTAGTATGTAGCCCATGCTGGCCTCAAAACTCCCAGAAATCCTCCTGCCTCAGCCTCCTGAATGCTGGGATTGTAGGTGTGCATCATGATGTCTAGCTATTTCTTTTTGTATTTTATTTTGATATAGTATCACTAAGTTGTAGTTTGACTTTGAGGTTATAGTTCTTCCTCAGCTTCCCTAGTAGCTGGATTATAGGTATGTACTGCCCTGCTTGGCAACCCAGACAGGCTTGAGACACCCAGATTTTTCAGGGATTCTTTCTTCTGAGTTTGTGGGTGTTCTGATGTCTCACTGTAGCCCTTGTTGGCTCCAAACTTATGACCTCCCACCTCAGCCTCCCATGTGCTGCGAATGGGAGCACATGACCACATCCACCTCTCAGTGGTTCTGTCAGTCTCACCACAGTTGTAGATGAGATGCCCAGTGGTAGTGGACTTGTCCCACATCTGTGTGCACTGATAGCAGAGTTGACATGAGTGTTTTCCTTGCCCATCTTATTTTATTTATTTTTTTATTTTTTATTTTTATTTTTTTGGCGGGACCAGAGTTCAAACTCACAATCTTGCACTTGCCAGGCAGGCACTTGTGCCATGGAGATAGCACTTGTGCTATCTCCCCAGCCCCAATGCCCATCTTATTTTAGCAATGGTTTTCTCATTGTGCTGGCGGCAAATCCACTAGAATAAAGATAATGGTATCCATGTCAATTTGGCATTAATATCAACATGTGTCACCCTCTCTACCCCTGCAGCTTATTGACCAAGTGTGGCTTCCAGCTGGGGTTCAAGTACCCCTCCATCAAGTGCCCTATTCTGTGAAGGGCTCTTTCCAGTTCTTACCTCCAGCCCAAGTCATTGTTGTGGGCAGCTACCTTCTGGGCACATGTACCCGGCCCGACATCAATGTGGATATGGCACTGACTATGCCCAAGGTAAGGTTTAGGTTTTGGGAGTAGAAAGACCAGTACTTGACCACTTACAAATCCCTGAGCTACTCTTTCCCACATGTCACTTTCGATGGGGTTGACTTTGGAATTTTAAGTCAAAAGAACATACCATAGCAGTGATCTTCAAAGAACCCTAGGTGGACTGATGGAGAGCTGCTATTCTGGAATGTTTCTTTCTTCATTTGAGAATTAAGTATGGTGTTGCCAGCCCTGGCTCAGGAACTCTGCTGTCAGCAGAGAAGCCCTGGGACTCCCACCTTGCTGTTTCTTCACCCTCAAACTCTGCACACATTTATCTGCTTGGCCCCCTCAGGAAATCCTACAAGATAAGGACCTGCTGAACCAGCGCTATTTCCGCAAGCGTGCGCTTTACCTGGCCCACTTGGCTCACCACCTGGCCCAAGATCCCCTGTTTGGCAGTGTGCGCTTCTCCTACACCAATGGCTGCCACCTGAAACCATCGCTGTTGCTACGTCCACATGGTGGGCGGTGTACACTGGGCTGAGGGCATAGGTTGTTTGGAGGGAAGAGTGCACAGTGCTCAAGTTTAGGGGAGTAGTAGTGAGTCTCAAGGACATGGTAAGAGGTATGGGGTCCAAGTTGGAAGGGCAAGATAGGGACCTCGCATTCTGAGGTGGGGAAGCATGGGGCCCTCAAGTATGGGAAGATTACTGTGGGGAGTTCTTGGGTTCCAGGAACTACAGGGTTTCAGCATTTCATGTCTCTATCCAGGAAAGGATGAGCACTTGGTCACTGTATGCCTACATCCATGCCCTCCACCTGACTTTTTCCGCCCGTGTCGCTTACTGCCCGCTAAGAACAATGTGCGTTCCACCTGGTACCAAGGACTGAGTCATCCAGAAGATGGTGAGCAAGCACTGGTGTTGACTGGTGCTAGAGGGGAGGGCTATAGTGACTTCTCTTTTTGTGGTTTCTCTTTTCCTTTCACAGGTAAACCAGAGCCCCCTACCCCTCACTACAACACATGGGTCCTGCAGGATATAGCTCTGGAGTCCCATATGCAACTGCTTTCAGCTGTGCTGAGCTCTGCCCAAGGGCTGAAGGATGGTGTGACACTTTTGAAGATCTGGCTGCGGCAGCGAGAATTGGACAAGGTGAGTTTGGAGTAGCCTAACCTCCTTGTCTTGCTGTGTGCTGGGCTGGCTTTGAGTGCAGATCTCTTTCTCTCTGTTGCAGGGCCTGGGTGGGTTTAATGGGTTCCTTATCTCCATGCTGGTTGCCTTCCTTGTATCCACACGCAAGATCCACACCACTATGAGTGGCTACCAGGTCCTGAGAAGCGTCTTACAGTTTCTAGGTGAGGCAGCTAAACTGGAAAAGGCCAGGGGCTCTATTTACCCCAGGAATCCTTTGATTCCTTGCTGTCAGATAAGCAAACCAAAAGCTGGACTCAAGTGTTTGCAGCCACCAAGATGAGGGCGGGAGTCCTTGGGACTGGCTCTCTAGGCAAGGGACTCCTTCTAATACCCTTTTTCTTATTCCCTCCAGCCACTACAGATTTGACCACTAATGGGATCAGTTTATGTTTCAGCACAGATCCCTCCTTGGTGAGTTAAGCAAGGCCCCAGGCTGTACCAGGGAGCCTGATGGTAAAGCCCAACCCTGATTTGTTTCTCTCTACCCTCCAAGCCAGCCCTGGCTGACTTCCACCGAGCCTTCCCTGTCGTCTTCCTGGACTCATCAGGCCGTCTCAACCTCTGTGCTGATGTCACTGCCTCTACTTATCACCAGGTACCAATGGGCCCTTCTACATTCCTTAGATATCCTAACTTAGACTTTTTGGGTAGTATCAGAGCCCCAGAAGCTCCTTCAAAGGTGAGATCAAGCACATGTCCTGGTCTAAGCCCTTAGATCTAAGCGTAGTGTAGTGACAGACTCTGCTTACTCTGTGGCCTCAGGTGCAGCATGAGGCACGACTGTCTATGGCGCTGCTGGACAGCAAAGCTGACGATGGATTCCAGCTGCTGTTGATGACTTGCAAACCTATGGTCCGGTCTTTTGACCATATCCTACAGTGAGTTTAGGGGTGACAGGGTATGTTGGTGGGTCCTGTCTTTTGGGGGCAGTGGGCTAAAGGTCCTTAGGCAAATGATCAGATTTTTCAAAGAGGAAATAGTACACTAGGCCAACATACCTTGATTACTCTTTCTCTTCTGCCCCTCTAGTATCCGGCCTGTGAGTCGCCTGCAGGCAGCGTGTCACCGGCTAAAGCTCTCTCCGGAACTGCAGGACAATGGTGGGGACTATGTCTCAGCTGCTTTGGGCCCATTAACTACCCTCCTGGAGCAGGGTCTGGGGACCCGACTACAGCTGCTGGCTCACTCTCGGCCCCCAGTCCCAGAGGTGATTTGGTGTAGGATGGGGAGTAAGCGGGAATATCCAGGGATATAGAGGACATGACATGCATCCTTCGAGCTAGCTGGAAGGTGTATTTCCTTTCTAGCTAGGTTGGGGATTTTTTTTTAAAGAGAAAATCAAAACAAGGTAGCAATGATTAGCACATTGTGTATTGTTATCTTTAAATTACTCAGTACGACTTATCAGCATTTAATTGTTCAAACAATATTAGCACAGGCCTTTTCAGTGAATTAAGAGGAATTAGTAGTATAGCTATCTTTTTTTTGGGACCGGGGTTTGAACTTATGACCTTGTACTTGCCAGGCAGGCACTTGTGCCACAGAGCTATCTCCCCAGCCCCAGCAGTGTAACTGTCTTTAATTGTCATATATACGTATAGTTTTTTGTTGTTGTTGTTGTTGTTTTTGTCTTTTTGAGACAGGGTCTCACTATGCAGTTCAGGCTGGCTTTGAGGTCAAACTCACACCAATCCTCCTGCTTTAGCCTCCCAAGTGCTGGGATCATGCGTGTGCACCACCACGCCTGGGTCAATATATGTATAGTTCTTGTTTTTTTTTGTTGTTGTTGTTTTTTGCTGTTGTTTTTCCTTTTCTCTATTCTCCATCTGAATTTCTCTTTTAAAGTTCTTCCCCTTTTACATTATCTATTATACTTTTTTTTTTTCCAGTACCAGGGATTGAACATAGGACTTTGAGCTTGCCAGGCAAGCACTTATTCCACTGAGCTATTTCCCCAGCCCTATTTATTATATATCTTGGATCTTATTTATTCTTTCAGCTTTTCACCCTATGAAGACAAAATGATGTTTACACGTGTGTATCTGGTTTATTTCACTTTTGAATATGGTCTTTGTGTGTGTGTGTGTGTGTGTGTGTGTGTGTGTGTGTGTGTATTTTAAGGCAGGGTCTACAGGGTGTTTAGGGTAGATCGTTAGATCAGACTCATAGTGATCTGCCTATTTACAGCCTCCCAAGGGCTAGGATTATAGATGTGTGCCACCATTCTCAGTCTCCATTGGTGCCTCAGCATGCCCCAGGGCCAAGGCCGGCAGGCAGACCAGGGGATGGAACACCAGGCCCCTGTGCCTGCTTGCAGGCACTTTAATCTGATGAGCTATTTGGCTGACCCTTTGAGTATGGTCTTGAGTTGCATCCATTTACCTAAAAGATTCCAGTTTATCCTTCTATATGGCTGAATAGTACTCCATTGTGTAGAAAGACCACATCTTTTTTATCCATTCCTTGATTGATGGGCGCTTGACTTGTTTTTAAGATCTAGCAGCACAATTTGGGTCCACATATATCACTGGTACAGTGTTTGTGTGTGTATATATATATATGGTTTTTAATTCTTTTGGGAAGATACCCAGAAGGGGAATAGCTGGGTCAAATGGGACCTCCAAACCTCATTTTTTCAGGAGTCTCCACACTGGTTTCCACAGTGGTTGCAGTAGGTGGAGGAGGGTTCTTTTTACCCCACAGCCCTCCAGCATTTGTTACTGGTTGGTTTCTTGGTAATAGCCACTCAGTGTTGTTTGAATTTGCATCACTTGAATGACCAGTGATGTCGGATGTTTTTTCATAAATAAGTTCTCAATAGTAACCTTTGTCTGAGGAACAGGTGGCAAACATTTTTTTCCCATGTTGTGGGTTTTCTCTTCACTCTATTGGTAATTTCTCTTGCTATGCTAAAGCTCGTTAAAAAGAAATCCCAGTTGATTGTGATAGTTCCTGAGATTGTATTTTTTTTTTCATAAGGTTCTTTGCCTACACCAGTGTCTTCAAGAGTTTTACCTATTCCATTTTCCAGCAGATTTAATGTTTCTGGTTTGTTTTGTTTTGTTCCTGTATTTAGGGGAGGGTCTACAGAGTCTCACTATGTAGATTGGACTCATAGTGATTCTCCTATTTTTAGCCTCCCAAGTGCTAGGATTATAGGCGCTCACTACCATGCCTAGTCTCAATCACCATCTCAGAACACCCCCGGGACAGGACTGGCACAGCATGCTGGGGATTGAACCTGGCCACTGCCCTGCCTAAGCAAGTACTTTAGACCACTGAGCTATCAGGCTGGCCCCTCTGTTTTACTATTTAGTTCTTTGACCCATTCCAAATTTAGTTTAGTGCACGGTGAAAGATATGGGTCCAATTGTCATGTGCAGAGCCAGTTTTTCCAGCACCATTTATTAATGAGGCTTTCATCCAGTGAATGTGTTTGACACCTTTGTCAAAGTGGCTGAGTATTTTCTGATCTGTTCTTTTTACCTTCAGCCTTTTTTTTCCCCCAATACCATACTGTTTTTATCACAGTAGCTTTGTAATGTAATTTCAGGTCAGGGATTTTGATGCCCCATAGGGCAGGAGATTCTTGAGTTAAGCTCAGCTTTTTTTATACTCCGCAGTGGGATATCAGCCAAGATCCACCAAAACACAAAGACTCTGAGGCCCTGACCCTGGGATTGCTCCTGCAGCCTGAGGGACTGACCAGTGTTCTTGAGCTGGGTCCAGAGGCTGACCAGCCTGAGGTAAGAAACCCCAGTGTGTACATGAGAAAGAGAGTTGACGAGTCCTCATGATGCCTGGGATGAGGCTTGTCAGGTTTCTGAAACACTCTGTCTGCCCTATCTCCCCTCCTCTTTCTTTTCTCCCTCCTTCCCTTCATCCCTTCTTTTTTCTTCCTTTCTTTTCTCTTTTCCCTCCCTTTCTCCTTTGACCTTCCCTCTCTCCTTTCTTTCTTCCCTCCCTCCCTACTTCCCTCCTCCTGCCCTTCTGTCTGTCTCTTCTGAGACAGAGTCTCACTGTGTAGTCCAGACTGACGTCAAATTATGGCAAAGCTACCACCTCAGTCTCCAGAGTGCTAGGATTACAGGCATGTGCTACCGTGCTCAGCTAGACTTTTTTTCTGATCTCTTCTACCATCGCTTGTCTCTTTAGGCTTCTGACTTCCGCAAGTTTTGGGGATCTCGCTCAGAACTTCGGCGCTTCCAGGATGGAGCCATTCGGGAAGCTGTGGTTTGGGAGGCAGCCTCTCTATACCAGAAGCGTCTTATCCCCCATCAGGTGGTCACCCACCTGCTGGCACTGTAAGTGTTAGCATTTGCATGCCAGGAAGCAACCATGGCCTGGGGTGTCTTTTATTTTATTTTATTTTATTTATTTATTTATTTATTTTTTTTGGTAGGACTGGGGTGTGGGGAATTTTAGAATAGAAGAATATCTGTTGGGGTTAGCAGTTTATCTGCTGGTACATAGTCCCTGATGCCCCCATTGTGTCCATATTCCTTCCTCAGCCATGCTGACATCCCAGAGACCTGTGTCCACTATGTGGGGGGCTTCCTGGATGCACTGATCCAAGGCCCAAAAGAGGTAAGGGCTTTAGGGTCAGACCAGTGTCTTGTGAAGTGAGTGGCAAGGCTTTGGAAAAGGTGTCCCTTCCCACCTCTGCCAGGCTGCATTTTTTGGCATGACCAGCAGGGGGAGTGCTGGCTCTACTGCGGCCCAAACCAAGATAGGACCCAGGTGGTACTGTGGTTGAGTAGGCTCCAGCCTCCTGTCTCCTTTTCCCCCACAGACCTCTAGCACAGGAGAGGAGGCCCTCACAAGGGCAGTGCATTGCTATGATGACCTGAGCCATCTACTGTGGGGGCTGGAGGGTCTTCCTCTGACTGTATCTGCTGTTCAGGGAGCCCACCCAGTGCTGCGCTATACAGAGGTATGATACCAGGAGGCCCTTCTGCTCAGCTCTAATCTTGTCCACTTCCTGCCTGACCACTCAATACTAGACCCCTTCCTCAACCCTCTTCTTCTACAGGTGTTCCCGCCAACCCCCGTCCGACCTGCCTACTCCTTTCACAAGCACCTCCGAGAGCGGGCCCTGCTATTACCTCGGTCTGATAAGCCCTGCCCAGCATATGTAGAGCCCATGACTGGTAAGAGGACTCTCAGTAGCAAGTGAGGGAGCAGCTCTATTCCAGGCTGCAGCATGAGACCTCTTATTCTCCTCCCTCAGTGGTTTGTCACCTGGAGGGCAGTGGTCAGTGGCCTCAGGATGCCGAGGCAGTGCGGCGGGTCAGAGCTGCCTTCCAGCTGCGCCTGGCAGAGCTGCTGACACAGCAGCATGGACTGCAGTGCTGTGCCACTGCCACACACACTGATGTCCTCAAGGTCAGACTGGTGCAGGGCAGGGATCCCAAGAAGGAGGCTCTGGAGATGTTATGGTGTACATTAAGAGACCCTTAGGCACTAGGCAGGGTTGCCGCCCCATGTCCTAGCTTGATGTTCTTTTCCACCCCGTGCTCTTTTCCAACAGGATGGATTTGTGTTCCGGATCCATGTGGCCTATCAGCGGGAGCCACAAATCCTGAGGGAGGTGCAGAACCCCGAGGGGATGATCTCTTTGAGGGACACACCTGCTTCCCTCCGCCTGGAGAGACACACCAAGCACTTGCCCCTGCTCACCAGTACCCTACACGGGTATGCCTTTTCCTGCCCTTGTGCTGTTCCACCTGGCTGCCCGTTTCTCTGGGAAGTCAGGTGGTATAAAGGGATGTAAGTTCTAGAATCATGGTCCTGCCATTTGCAGCAGGTTTTCTCCCAGACCTCATTTTTCTTATCTCTAGGGTGGACTTTTTGGGATGTTTATTAGGAAATCATGGGAAAATACACATAATGCATTAGCATAGAAGCCAGTATTGGGTAAGGGTTGAATAAATGTGAGTGAGGCTAAGACACAGATCCTGGGCCCTGAGTGCTTGAATCTCACTACTGTTCTACCCCCAGACTCCAGCAGCAGCATCCAGCCTTCTCGGGTGTAGCTCGGCTGGCCAAGCGGTGGGTGCGTGCCCAGCTTCTGGGTGAGGGGCTCACTGATGAATGCCTGGACCTGGTGACTGCTGCCCTTTTCCTGCACCCTGAGCCCTTTACCCCTCCCAGGTGATTCCCTCCACTTCTCCCCAGGCAGGAATTCTTAGAGACCAGCTTTCATCTTTCATGCTACAGCCTCAGTCCAAATGGGAGAGGGTGGCTGAAGAAGTGATAGGGGCTATTTTTAGATACTTTGTCTTCCATAAACCATACTAAGGCATCTGGGCCCCCTAGATTTTGGGAAAATCCTGGGAGGGGGTGTGGCAGGCCCCAGACGCATTCTCCTTCCACTTAGCTCCCCCCAGGTTGGCTTTCTTCGGTTCCTTTCTCTCATATCAACTTTCGATTGGAAGAATAATCCCCTCATTGTCAACCTCAACAATGAGCTCACTGGTAAGTGGCAGGAGTGGGGTCAGACTGTTGGAAGAAATACCCCGTATGGATCACAGAGTGGGCAGGCAAGATTTTCCGTGTGAGTCTGTTAGTTTTTCTCTATGCCTGCTGAGTCCCAGCTGTCTAATCCTGGCTCAAATTAGAGAGTTGTGAAGAGGGAGAGACCCAGCTCAAGCCTGGCTGTTGAAAGTTGTTTTGCCTATGTGGTCGTGAGAGATAGACTGGTCAGGTGGTAAGCAGGCTACTTGAGGGGCTGTGGAGGGAGATCCTGGACACCAGGTGAGAAGTCTTACGTGGGGAGCAGAGCAAGGAAATATAAACTGGTAGGCTACACTTATTGAGGGTGGGGATGGCAATTTCCAGTTGTAATCGGAGACGTTGTGAGTCTCAAATGAGAGAAGAGTGTCAGATTCCTAATTCTCCAGGCGTGGGAGCCTAAAGTAAGAGGGGATCAGAAGCAGGCCTCAGCTTGTATAGGCCCGGAAACCAGCCTGGGGGTTCCAGGCAGTGGAAAATTCTGCCTCTGGGCTGAGAAGAGATTAACATCCTCCAGCTAAAACAAAGGCAGTGTCCCTTTCTTTACCTTTGCTCCTTGGGGAAGGGGTACTGGAAAAATCCCTATGCTAGGCAGCTGCTGAGTGAACAGTAGGAGGACTTGAGGCAGTGAGGGTGTCTTCTGGGGAGAGATCAGCTGACCCAGGAGCACATCTTATCTCCAGTGGAGGAGCAGGTGGAAATCCGCAGTGGTTTCCTGGCAGCCCGGACACGACTTCCTGTTATGGTCCTTGTGACTCCCCAGGATCGCAAAAGCTCTGTGTGGACACAGGATGGACCATCAGCCCAGGTGCAACCCCATATCTACCCCCAAATTTGATTTTTCTGCCTCAGAAAGTGGCCCTGCCTGAATGAAAAACTCAGTCAATTCTGGCCTGATGTTTCTGTCTCCCAGATCCTCCAGCAGCTTGTGATGCTAGCAGCTGAGGCTCTGCCTATCCTAGAGAAGCAGTTGATGGATCCCCAGGGACCTGGTGACATTAGGGTAAGCACCAGATGCACAGTAGCTTGAGGAGCTGTTGGGCTTCTTTGAACACATTTGGGGTTCTTGTTTGCTGAGGCTGGCAGTGGTAGAGCCTAGAGGAGAACCTGAGCTCCACTAAGTCTGGTTCTTCTAGCCTCTTTTCTGGGGTTCTTAGTGTTCTTAAGCAGGGTGGGTATGTGGAAGGGTGCACAGATAACCCCTTCCTACCCTCTTCCTTAGACAGTGTTCCGGCCACCTTTGGACATATATGATGTGCTGATCCGCCTGTCTCCCCGCCACATTCCCCGGCACCGCCAGGCTGTGGACTGTCCAGCTGCCTCCTTCTGCCGTGGCCAGCTCAAAGAGCCAGGGCCCTCATCACTGATGCCAGTGCTGGGATATGATCCTCCTCAGCTCTATCTAGCACAGCTCAGGGTCTGTCCTCAAGGGTTGGTTGAGCTGGGAAAGGGACTTCCACGTGGAACAGGTGCTCACTTGTAATCTTGTCTCTTTTCTCCCATTTTAGGAGGCGTTTGGGGCTCTGGCCCTTTTCTTCTATGACCAACATGGTGGAGAGGTGATCGGTGTACTCTGGAAACCCACCAGCTTCCAGCCCCAACCCTTCAAGGTATGCTGGCCGGTACAGCCCTGTGTGCCTGAGTTGTGCATGTGTGGACATGCCCTGTGGACATATGTGTCTGCTTGTTGATGACCCTGGGTGAGCATGGACTGAGGGCTCATGTATCTTTTACTACGCTGACTCTGCCCCCAGCCTGATGTCTCTGGGCATACCTCTGCGCACCTCAACCCACCTTTCTTCTCTGATTCCCCCAGGCTTCCAGCACAAAAGGGCATATGGTGGTGTCTCAGGGTGAGGAGATGGTGGTGGTGCCCAATGTAGAAGCAATCTTGGAGGACTTTGCTGTGTTGGGTGAAGGCCTGGTGCAGGCTGTGGAGGCCCGAAGTGAAAGGTGGACTGTGTGATCCCAGCTTTGAAGCAAGCTACTGATGGACCTCAGGAGCAAGATGTCATATGGACCCTCCATAATGGATCTGATGACTTGAACATACCAAAGCATCCTCAGAGAAAGTCCTGCCCCAATTTTCTGTCTGTCTGCTGCTTCAACACAGAGGCAGGGCTATGGTCTGATCCCCTGGATAGCCAAAAGAGGGCTAGGGGCCAGCTCAGAAGAGTTGAGTCCAGGAAATCTGTTGCCTGAATCCTGGGCCTGTACCTTTTTTTGCCTCCCCCTGTGCCCCAGGCTTCTCTAGAAAGCACTAGAAAAAGAGGCTATGTGCCTGGGTTGGAGGCTGTCTCCATTCCCCAGCAGGACATATATGCAGATCTCATTGTGCCCTTCACTGTAGCATCAGGCCTTCAGTTAGGACCCAGAGGTATGGCTCTTTCTGAGGGTCACAGCACTAGCACTGAGTAATGCGAACGGGGCTATGTGTGTCTGAATAGACCACATTTAAAGGACACAATGCGTCTTGTGTTGGTGCTACTGCTTCCCAGGGTGGAGACTGGAAAAAGGTAGAGATAAGAAAGTGCTGGGTGGGTTAAAGGGTCAGGTGGTCCCCCAACACAGGAGGTATATAGAAGGCATTAGGTGCTACCCCCCAGCCCATCAGTGTCTAGTCTGAGTCTGTCCATTGTCTCTCCCCTACCTCTGCAGCTGCCTGTCATGTCAGACTGGCCCTGCTGTGCCCTAGTTGCAGAGATGAAGATCCAAGTCCTGCTCTCCAGGAGCTCCAGAGCCCCAGGCTATGGGGGAACACCCCTTTTCTAACAGCCACTCCTAGCTTCAGTTTCCTGTAATCTTGGTAGTTTTTCCAGACTCAGCTCAAATAGTGCCCCTCCTAAGCCGTGCCTTTGCCCCTACCCTGAGGTGCCCTTTCCCTCCTGTGAACTGAGAGCAGTTACTCCCTGATGAGTTCACTTGGCAGATTTGCACAGCAGTGTGAACCCTTCTTGAGCCCTCATTTAAATTAAAAGACTTAATGTTGTCCATGTTCTTGGTTTATCTTTTTCATGTAGTTTTAAACTGTATAAACTACAAGGGCATGGAACATGTTTTGAACACAGGTTTCTTAGCTTTCATGGCATTTAGTATGAAGTTTTGCTCAGGTAAGGTGTATATAGCCCAAGCAGATGAAGGCCATAAGGAAATAGAATTTTGTCTTGTTTTGTTTTATTTTTTTGAAACAGGATCTCACTATGCAGTTCAGGCTGCCCTTGAGCTCACTTTTGTAGCCCAGGCTGGTCTTGAACTCACATCGATCCTCCTGCGTCAGCCTCCCAAGTGTTGGAATTACAGGCGTATGCCGCCACGCGCAGCTAGGAATCATGTTTGAACTCTGTGTAGAGCAGGTAGGGTATTAATGGAAGAGAAAGTCTGAGAGGCAAACAAGTTGATGTTTAATGAATACCTAATAGAGCAGATCCTAGGCACTATCACTGGGATATGTTTTCCATCATAAATGGAAGTTTGATCATATACCAGCTCTGCTTTCAGTTATCTGAATAGGCTGTGTGACAGGGCCCAGTTGATGTCTTCCTTGCCAGAGAACTCCAACCTTGATGAGAAATGTGAACTCTGGCCTCCAGTTTTGTGGTATTTAACTCAGAGCTACATCCCCCTCACATTGAGACATGATCTCATTCAGTTGTGCAGGCTTAAGATTCTTCTGCCTCAGCCTCCCAGTGTGCTGCAATTACAGGTGTGTGCTCTGTCATACATGCCCAAGTTTTATCCCTAGTTTTGTTTCAACTGTTAGTCTCTGAATCTCTCTGCCTGTCCCTACTGTTTCTGTTACAGAACAGCTCAGCCCAGGGTTGAAATTAGGGTAGAGAGCTGAGTGGGGTAGCGCACACCTGTAATCCCAGCACTTGGGAGACAGACGCAGGAGGAGTGATGTGAGTTCGAGACCAGCCTGCGCTACAAAAGTGAGCTCAAGGCCAGCCTGAACTGCATAGCGAGACCCTGTCTCAAAAAGACAAAAGGGTAGATAATAGGCTGGTTGACACTGTGAGCTGGAGATCTGTGTATCTCTCCATGCTATGTGTTCGTTCATGAAAAAATATCAGTGTGCCAGGCTGTACACAATGCTCAACCCTACAGCCTGTGGTCCACAGTCATCCTTGCCTCTTGTGGTTCTTTCTCTGGTTCCTTAGACCATTCCTACCATGGTCCTTCCATAGGGTCTGCTGAGGGCCAGAGGTTGCTGGCAGTTTCAAGCCATCCTGTGTTATCCTTAGGGTATCTGCAGGCTCTTGCAAATCCAGCTCTGGATTATCTACTGAGGAAAAGGTGGGATCTACTCCTGGGCAGTAGTACAGCAGGTAGCTCTTAAGAGGTGCAGACCTGAGTGTCAACATGAAATGAGCTGTGGCCCCTGCCATTTCCACATACAGTCCTAGACAAGCCACCTGCTCTTGTTGGACTTGGTTTCTTTGCTCATAGAATGGGCATGGTAATGGTTCTTTTTTTTTTTTTTTTTTTTTTTTTTTTTTTTTTTTTTTTTTTTTTTTTTTTTTTTTTTTTTTTTTTTTTTTTTTTTTTTTTTTTTTTTAATTTTATTTATTTATTTGTTTGCTTGTTGTGTTTGTTTGTTTCTTCTTATTTATTTTTTTGTGGCTGGCTCAGCCTGCCCTGGTGGTGGGGCTGGCGCAGCATGTGGTGCTGGGGATCGAACTGCAGTCCCTGCAGTTGCCTGAGCTTTCCTAAGCAGGCGCTTTAGACCATTGAACCATCTCGCCAGCCCCTTTTTTTATTTTTTTTTTGTGGTACCAGGGATTGAACTCAGGACCTTACACTTGCCAGGCAAACACTTATTCCACTGAGCTATCTCCCTGGTCCATGGTAGTGGTTCTGACAGGTGCCTAGTGCCCAATGTGGCAAGGAGGACTAAGATCTCAGAAACCCAAGGATGACGCCATCCCTTTCTGTACTTTCTACTGTGGCTTGGCCTTTACTCTCACGTGGCAGTGAAACCTCTCCTCAGACTGTCTTCAGGAAATAGGCAGGGAGGCTGGTGTCCAAGAGGATTCTGACTTTGCTTTTTGTTGGCCTTTCAGGTCCCAGCTCAATGAGAAGGGAGGTTCTCAGGCTTTGGCTGAGGTTTGGGGGTGAGTGGTCAGGAGCTGAAATCTTGGGAAGGAGAAAGATGATGTCCAGTGTGCCTGCTTCTGTGGTGCTCAGTCCTGCTGGGGTACATTTTTGAGTGCTAGTTTCTGTGATAGAACGTGAGGTGTCCTATGTGCTGGTTGTGCACACATCAGTATGAACACATCTTTATGTAGGCTTTTTGCCTCCTAACTGCTGCAAAGGAAAACTTTGGGTTTTGGAGAGCAGGTCAGAGAAAACTCTCAGGTAGGATATAGAAATTCCAGATTTTTCTGTGGTTTTAAATGAAGTTTTCAATCAATCAATCAATAAAGTTTTTCTTTTTGAGGAGATTCCAGCTTCCTCAGTTCTTTCTGACCTTCTAATTATTTCTAGTGCAGTTTAATGAACTCTCAAAGAACCTTCCTTTCTGGCTTTGGCATTTGATGACCTCTTTTATTCCAAATCCAGTTTAACTGAAGACCATACTTTCTACTGTCCAGCTCCTTGCTTGGGAGGAAAAAGAATAAGATGCCAAAACCTAAGGATCCATGCAGCAGGTCACATTCAATGAAGTCCCAAGGACAGCTCAGTCCCTAACCTATGAAGTCAGATTTGGGCTAACCAGCCTCCCCCTAATATTCATACCCACCCAATATCCGGTACTTGGTTAGTGAGTCACAGATTCATTCAGCTGAGTGATAAGGGAGAGGGGAAGCATGGGGCATGTGAGTCACCCCTACCTTCCACACGTTAACCTGCCCATCCCCTTGCTGAAGAGGGAGGAGGAGGCATCTGAAAACATCCCAGGGAACTAAGGGTAACCAAGAAGAGGGGCATTCTAAACTCAGAGGAAGATTTGTTCTACCACTTTAGCTTCTGGGAGATGGACAGGAAAGATAGTTTTTCTGATTTATGTGCAGCATAGAGAAGTGTAAAATCTCATCCAGGGTCAAACAGGGAGTTGGGAGCAGGGAAACTACAGAGAATCAACAGTGCCCTGGCTCCCAACAAACTACCTGCTGCTGAGCCTGGCCTTCTTGGGCCCAAGGGGTGAGGTGGGGAGGCACAAAGGAGAAGTCTGAGGTTCAAATCTCTAGTAGGGTAGACAAGGAGGATAAACCCAGGGGCTTCTCTCCCTCTGCCCAAAGCCATTTATTGCAGCTGTCATCAGCAAGACCCAGAGGAGCAGGGTCAAGACAGGGGTAGCAGGTGGGAATATGAACACTCTGGTGTACCCCAGCTCAAGTCTAAATCTCCGCCTGTTGGCCTGGGAATCCCTGAAAAGGAAGCCCCAGTTCTCTATTCTTCCAGACTGAAAATCTGCAGAGTGGGGCTTGCAGCTCCTTAAATTTGAAGAGACTAAGACTAAGCCTTAACTAAAGGGGCCAGGGAGCCACTGTCCCCTCATTATCAAGCAGTTCTGATGAGAACAATCATCAGTTATGGCAGCCCAGCCTTTCCCTAATCTCTCTTCACAGCACCCCCTCAGACATACACACCATTGCCCAACCTCTGGGGTCACTCTGGAGCCCAGTTCTCAATGGCTGCAGGAGCAGACACTCTCAGGAAGTTCATTCCTGAACTCTGACTGCCCAATCTCTTGGTGCACACTGTCACCACCCCTGCACCCTTCCCCTGTGACTCCTCTCATTTTGGGCGGGTTACTGGAGGCTGCACTGTAATTAGCAGCGGGTTGAGGAGAACTCTCACACTCATTGCCTTTCCCATACACCAGGTGCAGAGCCACTTGTCAAGTCCACGCTCCCTGCCCTCGGACCATGGGCCCCTTGGAGAGCAACGATATAGCTGGACCCTGGGCCCCACCTCAGCTTCAGCGCCTACCCTCCCAGTCTGCTCACCTTTAACTTCTTCAATTTCTGCTTATCTGCACTTACTCTGCTTCCTAAATCCCCAATTCATGCCCTCCTCCCTCCCTTCACTATTGCACTTCATATAGCGTCTTTTCCTCCTTTATGGTCTCTTCCCTGGCCTCCAGGCCTCAGCTTCTCCCCTTCCAACCTGCCCTCCACTCAGCTGGCAAGAGCTTTCCATCTGGCTATGAAGACCATGTCAACACACCCAGAAATCCCCTAGCCACTGTTTCTGGTTTCTATTTGTTTGTTTGCTTATGTTTGTTTGAGACAGGGCCTCACTATGTAGGCTGGGTTGGTCATGAACTCCTTATGTAGGCCAGACTGGCCCCAAGCCTGTATCTGATCCTCTTGTATCAACCTGTTGAGTGCTGGGATTACAGGTGTGTGCCACCATGTCTGGCCCAGCCACCTTTCTTAATTGGGGAGCATTTGTCACTTGTAATCTTATTGAGAAACTTGATATAAAATAGTTAAAATACTGTAGTTGAAATCAGAGATGTCCAGGGCTTTGTACCCTTGGCTTCTCTATCTTCACCTCCATTACAGTAATTCCTGTGAAAGCTTCCTGGGTTTAGGTAAGCACAGTTCAAATATCTCCTGTCTCCTACAGGCCCTTAGGATATGACTCAAGGCCTTCCCCATTCCATGCATTTCCTTCCCTGGCCTTTCTACCACTGTTCTCTTTATGCCTAGACAGGCCGCTATCCCTAGTAGAGCCTGATCCAGCAAGAGATCAGCCTGGACTACATAGTGAGTTCAAGGCCAGCCTGAACTGCATAGTGCGACCTTGTTGTTTTTTTTTTTTAAAAAAAAAAAACAAAAACTGAGCTAGGGAAATAGCTCAATGGCTTAAGCACCTGCCTGGCGAGCACAAGGTCCAGACACCCTGGGCCTGTTCACTGATGGCCTAGTGTCCATGTCACTAACACTCCTTCTCCTGAGGCTAGCATGGGATTGGCCCAAATGTCTGGCAGTTCATCTCCATACCCCTTGGCTTCCTATTCTGGCTTTAGAGACAGGGGACCCAGACCCATTGCCAGGCCCACAAAGGGCTATACACGGCTATGCACACAGACTGTCATGGCCACACAGCTCCACATACAACCTGCATGTAGACATTTACAGCCCACATGAATGTGCATGGATACACATGAAGAGAGGTGGCTGTGGTTGGTTAGGTGGTTGTACAAATCCTTCCTGCCATGTTGACTGTGGAGAGTGTTCAAGGCCTGAAATACCCTCAATCTTGTTGAATTCTTATGGAGGCCTTGGAGCTCCCTACAACTGAAACCTCCAGAGGTCTCATGAAGAACGTGACTCTTCAGGGTGGGGAAACAGAGTACGGTAGCTTACCTGATTGGTCAGTGGCCAAGCCAGACTTAGTGCTTAGACACTGGGGCTGCTAGAGGTCTCTTTTCCTGTCCTGTGCCTAGGGCCTAATCCCTGTGACTCTGGGTCCTTCCTCTGCAAAGGGTCTAGGGTTCAGTCTGTTTGAGATAGGATCTTGCGGTACATTCTAGGTTGGTCTTGAACACTATGTAGTCCAGGTTGGCCTCCAACTTACAGTGATCTTCCTGCCTCAGCCTCCCAAGTGCTGAGATTGCAGGCATAGAGCTCAGTCCTATTTCTCTGCTCTCTCACTATGACTGTCTATTGCCTTAATCCCTCAAAGGCTGCTGAGGGCAGCTCAAGAACACAAGGAAGTGAATCCATAGCCTCCAGGACATAGGTTGAAAAGATTTTCTCAAGTTCCAATTGAACATTGTCTAGAGGTAGCCAAAAGGATTTTATATTTATGGGCTTGGGGCCACTCAACCTATTGGGAGGCACATAGTAATTGTTGGCACAGGAAGAGGAGCTGTCTACCATCTGTCCCCCAGGCTAGGATGCACATAGGTGAGTCATTTCTACTGTCCACTTTAATTCCAGACCAGGCTTGGTCCCCAATCCTTGAAACACAGGAACAGAGATGGTATTCATCAGTGGTTTAAGAATGGGGATACACTCTGGAAAGGGGCCCATAGATACAGGGGCTTAATGGGTTTGTCAGTCCCAGTGCCCTGTATCCTTGTACCTCAGAACTTCAGTTCCCTGGCCTCTTGACCCTCTTCATTCTCCCTCCCTATCCCAATATGGTTTGGCTTGAATCTCACATCAGTTTTCAATAACTGACTGACTTTAACAGGTGGTTTTTCTCCTGCTCCTCAGTTTGATTTTCTGTAAAACAGGGGAAGTACACCCACTTATGGAGGTTGCTTTGCTAAATGAAAGGAGGTATTCCCTACAGTTGAAAAGGTTTGCAAGTCTGTTTTGCTTTGCCCTTCACCTACTCTATGCTAATGCTCTGGAAGGGTAAGGGGACTGGGAGGAGCCCATGAGACTCTAAGTGAATTGCTTCCTACGTTTCCATCGTTAGCTCTGACTATGTACAGCAAGGCCCATATCTCCTTTGCTGGTTCAGGATGCTCCCAGTCAAGCAGAAAGCGTATGGGGGACAGGAAATGAAGGGCATGCCACCCCCATCCATGAAAGTGTCCCAGCCAGCTCCTCTGGTCCAGTAGGCTGAAACTTGTACTCTGGCCCTTTCTTCTCCTGAAAACCCATTCCTCTGGCTTTAGCCTTAAAGAAGTCATGGCCTCCCACTGCAGGATGGGCTACCCAGGCCCCTTGCCTGACTCAGCCTTCCACCCAGGTGAGACACAAGTCTTGCTTAAGATGCCATGGGAGGAGATGTGACGTCCCCATCTGCCTTCTCCTAGTGTTCCTGGAGGAACTGGCTCTTGGCCTGAACTCAAGCCTGACTCTTCCTGCCAAAGCACAAGAGAAAGCCCAAAAGCCTCTAGGTAATCTGTGTGACTCAGAGGGTTGGGACCTTTGTAAGATGCCTCTGCTCTGTGAAGTGATGCCTTCTTTGGCCTTTTGTTGAGGGGAACACTAATCACATCAACTGTAAAGACAATGATCTGATCTCCCCAGAGTGGTCCTACTTCTGCCTCACAGGCAGACCAGCCTAGCACACCTGTTTGGCATTTAGCCCTTTTCCATCCTGTGGCCCAAAGAAAGGCTGACAGGAATAAGAAAGATACTTCATCATTCCTTGCACCAGACAGAGTCCTCTTACATCCACTAAGAAGTATAAAGTCCTGCTCACCCATACCTTCTAAGCTCCAACCCTGACTGGTAGCATAAAAATGCATCTACATGAATGGGGGTGTGTGCATCTTATTTATTGATATGAATGAATTTGGTAGGAATACATAGTGTCATGGTCCCACACATTGGATCTTAGTAGGGAGAACCACAGAAACAAAGACATTGAAATCCAGCCCTTCTTTCACTTGACAAACCATAAGCTATGGCATTGATGGGGCTACATCAACTATTCACAAAGTCACTTTATGGTGACCTGCAGTAGCAGGATGACAGGCATGCACACATGGTATATGAGCAAGATATGCAAATCCATAGTTTTGTGTGTGTGACCTGTTCCCTCCTAGTGCCATCCATGTGAGGAGAGGGCAATCACATGTATGCACATATGTCCTTGTGTGTGACTGCTGGTGGCTAAGCACCTCTATTTTTCTTCTGTATTCTGCTTCCCAGGTCACTTCAGCTATCATGGGCCCAGACTGGGGCAGGGTGAGAGTTGGGGCTGTGGGCTGGAGGATCCCTATTTTCTTTCAGTGCTGGTGAGTTCTGCCTTATACTGCCTAGATAGCCCCACTTGACGTGAGAGAATGAGAAACATGCCATAGGGTAGAGGGCAGAAAGATACCTGATGGGGTGTTCACCAACTCCCATAACCTGTGGCCTTGGCTCTGGCACAAGGAGTCTAGCATTGTCTTGAGTCACAGGCTGTCAAGAGGGCCAGTAGGCAGACATTGGGGCATGGCTTTCTGATTCATCACAAGCCTGGGGGAAGTGGTAACTCAGGTCCCATTTTCACATAGATACATACATATGCCCACTGGCCTCTGAGTCAAAGGCTATAGTAGTTTCATGTCCAAAACTAAGGCAAGGATCTCATGTAAATAAGATTTCATAAGCATGTAAGAATTCAGTGTCATGTTCATAACGTTTTTTTTTTTGGACCGGCGTTTGAACTCACAACCTTGCACTTGCCGGGCAGGCACTTGTGCCACGGAGCTATCTCTCCCACCCATTGTGGCACTGTTTGTAACAGCTGAATTTTGGTAACAACCCAAGTGCCCATCAACTGATGAATGGATTAAGAAGATGTGTTTTTTTTTTTAATACAGTGGAATACTACTATACCCTAAAGAAGAATGCACTGGAGACATTTCTAGAAAAATGGATGCACCTTGAGTCCATACTCCTAAGTGAAATAAATCAGACACACAGGTTGATACCATATTGTTTCTCTGGAGTGAGAAACTAAGAGTATAAATGAGGATCAAAGTGCATAATAGGTATTGTGAAATAGGAGGAAAGTGTTCAAATGGGAAGGAGAGCAAGGGAGATGACAGAGGGAAAGGGGAGAAGACAAAAGTTTTTAAAAAATTAAAAAAATGAAAAGGAAAACATGGAAACAAAGCTTTGTAAATGGGTAAGAGAAGAAGGGTCAAAGGGAGAAGAGGGAAACGGGGAATAAAACAAATTATACCATGTACAGGTACAAATTCTCTATGATGTATGTGATCATTATGTATATCTAAAGTGTACCAGTAAAATAGAATTTAAAGAAAAGAATTCAGTGTCTCCAGGGCAGTGCGTAATTGCAAGCTCCAGGGTGCAGGGTTTATGTGTTTGTGTGCATGTACGTGCATGCATGTGCCTGCACCAATATGAACTCATACTATGTGCATTGCCAAGCCTCACCTTTCTGGAAGTGACCGGTCTTAATCCAAAAAAAATCTCACTGTTGGCAGCTATTCTTCAAAAGACAAATCCCTAAAGTCATTTGCCTATCTCCACTAAATTCCTCTGGAAAATGTGGTTTCTTTGTTCTCCTCTGGCAGTGCCTCCAAAGAGACTTGGGGCTGAGGACCGGATCTTTGCTTCCAGTCTCACGGAAGCAGGGCCCAGGCTGGTAAGCCTCAATTTTCTGCTGGGTTTGGTGGTACACACCTATAATTCTTGCACTCAGGAGGCTGAGGCAGGAAGATCACTAAAAGTTCAAGACCAGCCTGGGCTACATAGTGAGTTCAAGGCAAACCTGAACTACATATCAAGACCCTGATTTTTTTTTTTTTTCTTTTTAGTAAAAGAAGATGAGGTTGCAGGGAGAACAAGAGAGAAATGACAGGTGGCTACTTTGGATGAACAGGGAAAATTTGAAAGTGAATTACTCTGACCTTGTCTTAAAATAATGCCTCAGTTTCCTGAAAACAAAAACTTTAACATACTCGGGACTTCAAACTGAGTTACATCCTCAGCCCTGCCCCCCCTTTTATGAGATAGTGTCTCACTATGCCATTCAGGTTGGCTTTGAACTGTGTATCCCCAGGCTGGCCTTGAGCTCATAGTGATTTTCCTCCTTCAGCCTCCTGAGTGCTTGGATTACAGACATGTACCACCAAATCCAACCTCAGTTCTTTTTTTTTTTTTTTTTTTTT
>PVKN010002234.1:0-21890 GCA_004027915.1 Capromys pilorides | reverse complement strand
CGGGGCTGGCAGAGCAGGCCCAGGGATCCCCCTGGTCCTTGTGCCTGCTTGCAGGTGCTTTAATTTGCTAAGCTAGTTAGCTGCTCCCATTCGCTGCCAGTTCCTTTTAAAAATTTTTGAGCAGAGTATTATTCATGATCAGTAAGTATTCTGGCACCAAGCTACACCTTCGAATCATTTTCCTGATATTTAAATACAAATTTAGAAATGGGGCTGTGCAGCTTGATGGTAGAGTGCATGTGAGGCCCTTGGTTCAGTGCCAACACTGAAAATAGCAAAGAGAGCAAAATTGTTCCAAATCTCTCTCAGATGGGGCTGACACCATATGGCTTGGCCAGTTTGTTTGTTTGTTTGTTTGTTTGTTTGTTTAGGCACAGAATCTTCCTAGGTCAGGAGATTATTCAGAGCAGGAAAGGAGAGGGTTAAAAATAGCTGGAACTAAGACTTCTATTAAGATGTAGCACATGGCATGTCCGGGACAACCACAGCTGGACCTCTGCAGCCATGGGAGCAATGCATGCAGATAACCCTGAACACGCATGTGCACAGCCATGAGGAATGCCAGCAGGTATGACCAGATTGGAGGGACAGACAGCATGAACGACACAGCTAGCCAATACAAGCTGCATATGTTCTCGCTTGTGCTTTGAGAAGGCTCCTGAACTCTGGATGGAACTCCACCGGTTGTGTGCTCACTGGGCTGCACTGTGAGATCTCAAGTGGCGTGCACAGCCCCCCACTTTGGGCCCTCTGAGGACCTGTTGCTGGGTCCAATCATCCTAGAAGCCCTGGATCCGGTTCCTTTGCTTTCAGTCACGTGTCTTCCCATCCCCCAGGGGTTGGCTACCAACAGGGTTCACTGCAAATGGGCCCACACTAGGTCCCACACTAGGTTGCTTTATTTCGTTTTGGTTTATTTTTTATTTATTTATTTTTTAAATTTTATTTATTTATTTATTTGTTTGTTTGTTTATTTGTTTGCTCGTTGTGTTTGTTTCTTTCTTTCTTTATTTCGTGGCTGGCTCACCCCCCCTGGTGGTGGGGCTGGCGCAGCATGTGGTGCCGGGGATCGAACCACAGTCCCCGCAGTTGCCCGAGCCCTCCCAAGCAGGCGCCCTAGACCACTGAACCATCTCGCTGGCCCGGTTTATTTTTTATTTATTTATTTTTGGACAGGATCTTGCTGTGTAGTTCAGGTTAGCCTTGAACTCATAGCAATCCTGCCTCAGCCTTCTCGGTGCTAAGATTACAAGCATGGGCCAATGGCCCTCTCATAACACTCTTCCTTGCTAGCTCCATCTCAGCTATGCTCCCCACAAGCCATGTAACCCGTAACCCACACCCCATCGGCTCTCAGGTCCTGCTGTCTCCGGCCTCTGTGGCCACTCTCCTCGGAGGGCCAGCCCCCTCCAAAGCTCCTCACACCCCGACCCTCCTCACCAGCTCCCTCTCCAGCGTCCTCTCCAGCGCTCCTCCAGCTTCCCCTCCAGTACCCCCAGGCTAGGTGGCAGGTGGTGCCTCCGCAGAGCCCAGTGGGCGTGGCGCAGGCCAGTGGGCGAGGCTTGCCTTCGAGAGGGCCTATAAAGGGCAGGGTGCCAAGCGCTCCTGGCCACTGCTTGCTGCACTGCCACGCCAGCCACCCACCTGCCGACAGACACAGAGCCATGGGGCGACAGAAGGAGCTGGTGTCACGCTGCGGGGAGATGCTGCACGTCCGCTACCGTCTCCTTCGACAGGCGATGGCTGAGTGTCTAGGGACCCTCATCCTCGTGGTGAGTTGGGGGAGCCCTCATGCTCTTCTCTCTCCAGGCCCCGTGGGTCCCAGAGCTCAGGAAGGACTTGTTTCACGATAACCTTGATTGGCTTCCAGCTCCTTCTCCAGGCTTAACTATGGGGCCTGAGGTGACTCCTGAAGGCTTCTTCCCCAAAGCTGTAGCCCCAGCTGTGATGCTCTGATCTGTCAGAGTGACAGCCCTGTGACAGGAGGATTGCTGCCAGCTGAAGACCAGCTTGGGCGGCTGCAAAAAGTTAGCACAGGGGGAGCCTGAACTTCATAGTGAGACCTTGTCTGAAAAAAAAGACAACCTTTTTCTCTTAAAGGTGACCCAGCTCAAGGGCTGTAGGAAATGCGTCCCCGCCCCACCCCGCCCAGGCGCAGTCTGGAGCCACTTGCTCCTTCCTCTTTCCTCCCAAAGCCCACCTGGTTCCCAGAGTCCCAGTCCTGGGAGGCAGTGGCAGGCAGAAGTAAATGGATCCCCTATTGGGTTGTTTGGGTTCTGGGTGTCTGCCCCCTAATAAATAATTAAGCCTCAGAAAGTCCAAAAGTTGCAGTGAAACCAGGGCAGCTTGCCATGGATGGGGCAGAGGGTGCAGGCCACATGGGTCACAAAAAGTAAAGCAGAAGGAAGGAAGGTCCTACCTGGAGCCTAACACAGAGGATGTGATGGCTCTGAAGGTTGCTCCCTACTGCAAGAGTGACTTCCATACAAGCTGTCAACTTCTGTGCAGATAGTTGGTAGCTCTCAGTTACTCCCACCACTGACTCTCTGATTGAGATACTTCTCCTGCCTGGCTTTCTTCTCAGTTTCAGTTACTTCTTGTTGCCACCAGTTTAACTTTCAGAGTGTTCCTGGATGACTCCGTGCTTTTTGGATCTGGCAGATGCACTAGTTATAGCTTTTACATTTCTTGTCCCAGTTATTTTCA
Source organism: Capromys pilorides (assembly GCA_004027915.1). Lineage (NCBI taxonomy): Eukaryota > Metazoa > Chordata > Mammalia > Rodentia > Capromyidae > Capromys > Capromys pilorides. The sequence continues at coordinate 19,184 of PVKN010002234.1, read as the reverse complement.
TGTTCAGCCTCTCATTTGTTTTATCGGTTTTCCTCTGGGTTGCTTCAATTTGATTGTTCCATTGTAGTGGGGAGGTTACTTTTTCTGGCCCCGCCTCAGTTCTAAGTAATAGACCAGTAGCCCCCTGGCAACTAGGAGGCTTAACTAGGGGATAACTGGGACTCAGAGAGTGGTGGGGGTGGGGTGGGCTCATACTGTGGCTTCATAAGACTAGTGGCCATAGACATTTTCCCTACCTGCATCCTAGTTTGAACCTCTGTCCCCCAAGAGGAAGCAGCCAATTCTCTCCATGAGCCCCAAGATCCTTTGGCTTATCCTAGACCACAAAAGGAGAGTGGTAGGCTCAGATGGATGAGTGGCATCAGATATCAGTCAGTGAAAAGCAGAACCTCAGGGCTGCCCAACAAGCAGGGGCCAAGCCTGAGGGATCCTCAGGTGGTAGAGGAAGCCATGATTACATACCTCTAGGGGTTGGGGATCTAGAAGGCAGCAGCAGGATTAGGGCTCGCTTTGGAGTGAGGGAAGTCCCTTGCTCTGAGGTACATTGTAAGGCAGGCAGGATGGGGGCTGACCAAGAAACTGGGGGCAGGGGGTGGGGAAGGAAGAGGAAGATTAGCCCCAATGTGGTAGAACTGGCTCTGACAGCTCCTCCCTCCAAGGCCTCTTGGCATGGAGCCAGGTCTGGGCCTCAGGCAGGCAAAGAGCTGAGGCTAGTGTCTGGCCTGGCAGAGTGCCCAAGACCTCCACGTGCCTGCCCTACCCCCTTCATTCCTACTCATAGTCTCTGATCTTTGCTTTCACCTGCCTGTGCACCTTTGCCCTGCACCACTACCCCTGGTTTCCCCACTATCTCTTGGTATTTCTGACAGATGATAATCAAATGCTTAAGAACTCATTACACAGGCGCTGACCCACTAGAATGCAAGGACCCTAAGCACAGTTCCAGAAACTGCCTGCTGGACTGGCATAGCACCGTTAGTTATAAGAAAGTAGAAATGGAGATTTGGAACTGTCTCTTCAGCCACTTTGGAGTTTGCTGGGGGCTCAGGGAAGTAGGTTGTGAGAGTTAATGCAGAAGCATTTTCACACTTGGACAAGGCATATAGACACACAGTACATTCTATACTTGTAGAACATTATGGAGCTTAGTCTCTTTTGAGCTTTTTCTATCTCTGGCAGTACATTCAGAGTAGTCTGCACTTTCTCTGTCATGGGTCTCGCCCTTAGACTCCAAAAGGAGCCACTCAGAGCCTGTGTTAAGGACTTCCATAGCTGAGTGGAGATCCTGGATTTCTGAGAGCAAAGGGCTCAGGGCAGGTGGAGAGAAGGTGCTGGAACAGTGGTGAGCCCAGGGCTCTGACCTCTTAGACTCAGGAGAACTGGATTTCACTACTTCTGAGGCCTTCCCCATGCACTAGTATCCCCTCCACCCTCACTGCCACCACCACCACCACCAGTACCTCCTGACCTCTATTTTAGGGCAGCTAAAGGATGAAGGAGACTTTCCACCTCTGTGGGCCAGTCCTGAAGAGCTGGGGAAGGAGCTGTGTGTCAGAGAAAGCTGGTCCTCTACAGCCCTTTGGGATTCAAGAAAAACCAATGATGATAGTTCAATTAACTTCTAAGCTGCCAGTCATATAGACCTGCTTCTAGTCCCCTTCATAGGGTCCTGTAGGAGAACTTGCACAGGAGGATAAGAGGGCGCCTTTCCTTTTGCTGGTACATGCAATCATAGCAGAAAGGATTTGCTCTGGATTCTAGGAAGAACTTCCGTCTTCCTGGTGCTGGCTGGTGGAGGTTGCTGGCTTCACTTCTTCCCTCCCAAGGGAGAGTTGCTGAAACTAAGAGGGACCTCATCTTCTCTTCCTTGTTCCATTTCCTGACATAGATGTTTGGCTGTGGCTCTGTAGCCCAGGTGGTGCTCAGCCGGGGCACACACGGTGGCTTCCTCACCATCAACCTGGCCTTCGGCTTCGCTGTCACCCTTGGCATCCTCATAGCTGGCCAGGTCTCTGGTAAGTCCTTACCTCCACCCATACAGTCTTTGCCCTCACACCATTTCCAGTAGATTATCCACTGAGTAGTGGTATTCCTAGCAGTAGGTCATAGCAGTGACCTCACTTTGGGAGAGAAGGGTGGAGAAGAAAGCTGATACTTAGAACGTTTAACTTTTACCTTAGAATCACAAGACTATGCTTCTGCCTGTTACATAGTCCAACCAACATCTCATACAGGCAGACTTTGCAACCCTTTTTGCCAGGACTAGAGAGGAAGAATATGTTCGGGTTCTGGCATCCCCAGTTCAGTTGGCTATAGCTAATAGGTTTTGCCTCTTGTCTACTCAGGGGCCCACCTGAATCCTGCTGTGACCTTTGCAATGTGCTTCTTGGCACGAGAGCCCTGGATCAAGCTGCCCATCTATACCCTGGCTCAGACCCTGGGAGCCTTCTTGGGTGCTGGGATCATTTTTGGGCTTTACTATGGTAAGATTTCCCACTCTGCCTTCCCCCACCACTATCCTTTGTTTCAGATGTTGGCACCAGGCTTTTTGATGACAGACAACTGGGGCCTGCCCAGGCCCCAGGCTCATGACTCACTCACTCACTCACTCACTCACTCACTCACTCACTCACAGGCCCAAGGTAGCGGGCACAAGGGGAAAGCAATGAATTGGGCAACAGCAGTCTCAGGCCTTTCACCCCACCCCTCCCACTCCACCCAATCTGCTCACTGTGCCTCCCAAGTAACACAGCAGTGATTCTGTTCACTCGTGACCTTTGAGAGGGTGGGGAGGACCAGCATGGGGGAGGAGGTTCAGGCCTCTTCCTTCACCCACTCTGGGTCTAATTCATCACCAGATGCAATCTGGAGCTTCGCCAACAATGAGCTTGTAGTCTCAGGCCCCAATGGCACAGCTGGCATCTTTGCCACCTACCCCTCTGGACACCTGGACATGGTCAATGGCTTCTTCGATCAGGTATGGCCTAAGGATGTGTGAGGGGAATGCACTGAGGAGGATTAAGCTCCCTGGGTTGCTTCTGGGCTGGCTAGTCACCCGGGCTCCTTGATTACAGCAAGATTTCTTGATTTTTGGGCACTGCTGAAAGGGAACATGTTGGTGGGTCATATAAAACATGTAGCTCCTTGTGAATTTCTGCACTCCAAACATTCTTACACACTGCTTTAAGCCGCAGGATTCTAGGAACTACAAAGGACAGATGGAGGGATAAGAGTACATGAGAGAGCTGCCGCTCACCCTGTTCTCCCAAATCCCCAGTTCATAGGCACTGCCTCTCTCATTGTATGTGTGCTGGCCATTGTCGACCCCTACAACAATCCTGTTCCCCGTGGCCTGGAGGCCTTCACCGTGGGCCTTGTGGTCCTAGTCATTGGCACCTCCATGGGCTTCAACTCTGGCTATGCTGTCAACCCTGCCCGGGACTTTGGGCCCCGCCTTTTCACAGCCATTGCTGGCTGGGGCTCAGAAGTTTTCACGTAAGTATGGTGCTCCCCAGCTGGCCCCAGCCACCTTCTCTGCTCTACCTCACTCTCCTGACCACACTTGTCTGCCTTCCAGGACCGGCCGGCACTGGTGGTGGGTGCCCATCGTCTCTCCACTCCTGGGCTCCATTGCAGGTGTCTTTGTGTACCAAGTCATGATTGGCTGCCACCTGGAGCAGCCCCCACCCTCCACTGAGCAGGAGAATGTGAAGCTGGCCCATGTGAAGCACAAGGAGCAGATCTGATCTGGCAGTGGCCATACCTTTCCTGTCCTTTTCCTTGAACATTAATGACTGTGCAGGGACCACTACTTAGAAGCCCCTTCATGTCCCGCCTCTGTTTCTACCCCAGTTGGTCCACCTCCTCCAGGATTCCATGGGACTTGCCCAATTGGACAGAGAAAGAGAATGAGCAGCAGGCAGGCGTGTGTTTGTGTGTGTGTGTGTGTGTGTGTGTGTGTGTGTGTGTGTGTATGGTGTTTCTCAGATATTCAGGGCAAGAACCTAAGCTTTCCTAAAAGATCCTAATTGTGCAGAGAGCCAAAGAGAAAGAAGTGCTATGTCTCTCTGAGTGAGGGAAGTACCAAGGCATATATATTTAGGGGCTCCATATGGAGGAGGTCCCAGTGTGTGTGTGTGCTTCTGAGTATGTGTGTGTCTGCTCTTCTTTCTAAGTGGGTCTTTCTAAGTGGGGAGGAGGGGCCCCTGCTCCCATTTGGAACTCTAGAATCCCTGAGTAGGAACTGTATAACATGTTTCTGTCATGGAGGAGGGGCTGAAGTCCAGGTCATAAGTTTCATGTTTGCTTTTATTATATATATATATATATATATATATATATATATATATATATATATATTAGATGAATGGGGCTTGGGAGACTATTTTAATAAAAGGGTCCTCACCCCTCTAATAGTTCACTCAACAATGTATTCTTTTGCTTTTTATAAAAAAATAATAAAATCTATGCCTATAAGTGCCAGAATCTTTGCGCAGAACCTTTCTGTGTGTACTGTGGTTTTTCTGAGGTCAGAAGCTTCAATATGTCTAGCCACAAATTCTCAGGGGGCCTAAGTGGGTATCTAATCTGGACAGGATGCTTTGGGAGGTCAAACGCTGGCCCTGCCCAGGTGGACATGAAGAGGTCAGAGGATCTTTTCACTCAAACACTCAGCTTGTACTCTGTGGTCCCCAGAGCCTATCCTTCTGGGCACCCACAGTGCAGTGCATAGCATCTTCCCATTCCCTGTACCCACACCTCACCTCCTGGCTGGAGCCACTTGTAGGGAGAAATCTACTCGCACCCACAGCCATCCCAAAGGAATAACTGAGGAGGTGAGTTTCCCATCACAGGAAAAGACCAGAGAAGAAGCCTATGTTGCCATCTATAAGCTATTCGGTGTTTCCCACCTTCACCCAGAGCCTGGCCATGCTCCCCCTTGCTACCTTCCAGCCTCGAGCCCATACTGCTCTCAGAGACTCTTTCTGAACCCCTGCTGCAAGAGGAGAACTCTACTTCTCATCCATTCAGATAGTCTAAAGCCCTCCATCTGCCATCTATCCCTCCAGGACCTGCCCCCTGTCCCTGCCACCCCATCACCTCAGCTCAGCCACCTTCATGCACTTTTGTGCCTTTCTACTTGGGGTCTTCACTGGAGAACTCTTAACTCATAACTTACCTCCTTGAAATCACCCAGATCTGTTTTAAGTCCTCTTCCAAGAAGTGAGTTACCCCTGTTCTTCTTCACTGTTTTATCATTGTCTAGTTGCTTGCCCAAGCCTTGAACCACCATTGTGTTCATTCCTTTTCCTCTGTTTCATTTGTATAGTATGAGGCATCTGGGCCCAGTTAGGCAGAGGTTGACATATGTGAGCCTAGAGATGCAAGGTGTTCGGCAACTGGAACCCCAGAAGCTCTACTTCTGTCTTCATTTCCTGGGTACTGCTTAAATATCCCTGAGTTCTCCAGCAGAGGTAACCCCATGCAACCAGAAGGTCCTGAGGGCCTTGAGAAGATTGCGTTTTTCCTTGAAGATGATGAGAGTGGGGCTGGAGAGGGAGGATGGCAGGTACAGGGTCTCGAAGCCAGAACCCTGGGAGGAAGGAGTGGGAATGGGCTGTGCTATCTCAGGTCTATGTGACTTCCTTGTCCCACCACTCCCCCACAGGGACAGCTCAAATGCTGGAGGAATTTGAGACAGAAGACTTGGCCCCTACCTAGGCCCTGAGGGGAAGGATAAATCTTGGGAGGGGACTGCGGCTGTGGCTTTGTTCCATTTATAGGGGCCACATCTGTGATGCCCCACCTTTCTAATTCTCTCTCTCTCTCTCTCTCTCTCTCTCTCTCTCTCTCTCTCTCTCTGTATTGAACCCATGGCCTTCACACTTCACACTACCCATTTTGTTTCATTCTGTTTTGTTTTGAGAGAGGGTCTGGCTATGTCACTCAGGCTAGAACTCACTAGGTAGCCAAATCTGGCCTTAAACTCACCATGATTCTTCTGCCTCAGCCTCAAGTGGAATTATAAACATGCACTACCAGGCCTGGCCTCTCCATCAAAACTTGCTGTTGATCCTGCCTAGTCAGCCCATGGCTGAGGGTTAGGGTTAGATTAGTGTTAGAGGCCCATCTTGGTCTTGCTCTTGTTGTATAACATTGGAATACTCGTTCTTTTCCTGAATTTCAGTTTTCTCATCTGTGACTTTGGGGTTAAGAAGATAAGGAAGAAATAATGGAAGATAATTAATAAAAACAATTTAATACAGTGACCAGAAGATGATAAATAATGTCATTTCTTCCACAGGGGTTAGAATAGGGAAGGTCCAGGGTGGGAGAATGAGGAGAGATGCTGGCTATTTTGTTTGTTTTTTGGTTTATTTCTTTGAGAAAGATCACTCTATGTAGCCCAGGCTGGCCTCAGTCTTGTGGTGATCCTCCAAGTGCTGGGATCATAACACTTGACTGAAAATTCATTTTTAAAAATTTTAAATGTATTTATTACAGTGTCTACAGGGTCTCGCTATGTAGATTGGACTCATAGTGATTCTCCTGTTTTCAGCCTCCCAAGTGCTGGAATCATAGGCTTGTGCCACCATGCCCAGCCTCAGTCACCAACTCAGCAAGCCCCATGGGTGTGGCCGGCACAGCCTGCCAGAGGATGTAATCCGCAGCCCCTGCATCTGCCTAAACAGGCACTGTAATCCACTGAGCTATCTGGCCAGCACTGAAAGCTATTTTTTGAAAGGCCACTGAATTCAACATCCTCTTCTGCCACAGATTCCTTTCATAATTTTTCTGAGCCGGGGAGGAAAGGGGGTGGTGCTGTCTTGCTGTTCCTCAATCTAGGGTGCACATAGCCAAGGGAGGATGTGGAGTGGAGGGTCAGACAACAAGAGAAAGGGTAACCTTGGCCAGAATCAGGAGCAATTGGCATGACCCAGAAGTGGCTGGTAACCCTCCAGGGGCAGCAGGAGAGCTTCCTGTTTTGCCACCTCTCTAGATTGTTAGCTCACCAGCAGGGCACAGTGGTGTAAGCCTATAGTGTAAGTGTGCAGCTACTCAGGAAGTTGAGGCAGGAGAATCACAAGTTTATTGGGGCTGGGGAGGTAGCTCAGTAGAATAAACACTTACCTGGCAAACGCAAGGACTTGAGTTCTATCCTTGGTTCTGCAAAAACAAAACAGAACAAAACAAAACAAGTTAATGCCAGCTTGAACAACTTAGTATGACTCTAACAATAAAATAAAATAGGATAGTGTAGAATAAAATAAGATAAAATGAGCTAGAGCTGTAACTCAGTGGTAGAGTGCTTATCTACCGCATACACGCAAGGGTTCAGTCTCCAGTAATGTCCTCCACTACAAAAAAGGAAATGAAAACCTTAATGCCTCCAGCAAATACAGCTAAGAATAATCTTCATCCCATGCCATCTATTTTCCAGAGTAGACACGAACATCACCCCACAGGAGGGTGGCCATGCACTCTGGTTCACACAGGGCCCCACCTCTGTCCTTTCTGTACCAATTTCTTTCCACAGCCCACTTTGTAGGTACTCATTTTTTTTTTTTTTAAAGTTTTGACTTATTCTGATTGAAATCAGTCTTCCTGAAACTTGAGCATTTTCCCTGTTCCTTTGTATACCTTCCTATGCAAACATGGCTGCGTACATAAGTGCAAGTGTACATTTTAGTGCTTCTGATTGTGTTTGTCTTCTTCTACTCCTGGTTATGTCTCTGCATCTCGGCCTTGGTCCAACCACATCTCTGGATCTGTCCCTATTCTGCCACTGACCCGTGCACCTCTTGGTGGGCATCCTGTGTCCCCTGGGTGTCTCTGTGTGTACCTCTGAGCCTATCCTTTAGAGTATTTGGAGCACATCTCTGATTGGTATTTCTTGCTGCACCTTAGAGTGATGCTCCTGCCAGCCCAGTCCCACTCATCTGGCCCTAGGGCTGCCTCCTCCTTAATTTCTAATGAGCTCTTGCCTGCTTGCTAAACTTTTCTTCTTGATTTTGTTTGGCGAAAATCTGGGTGAGGCACCTCTAGGCTTGGGGAAACATGAGTGAGGAAGAGTCAGGTGGGATGGGAAGGGTAGAAAAGGGATTACCCCATACAGTATAGAGGCCCCGGAGGTCAAAGACAGCCTGGCTCCTGCAAGGAAAGGTGTATGAGGGTGCTGACCTAAGCACAACCGACCCTGCACCTCCTTGCTGCAAGGAGGCAGCCTGTGTTCTTTGGGGTGGGATCCCTGGGCTGTGGGCACAGGGAATGCTGGTACTGTGAAAAAAAAAAAGGACACTGGGACACTGGGGTTGTCAGGGAGACTGACAGGAGTTTTCCAATAGAAATTCAGAGTCCTAGCTACAGCTGGGAGTGGCCTCCCCAGCGACCCAGGAAGGGGCTCCAGCCTTTGGCAACAGGTTTATCTGAAGGAATGGGCGAGGTGAGTAGGCTCTGTCTGGCCTGGACAGTTTGGCTGTGTAGTGTTCCAATAGAGATCGCCTCTGCTTTGTATACAGAGAAATTGAGGCCTAGAACCTCTTCAAAGGTGAGACATAGGAGAGCAGCAGAAACTGCCCCTTCTAGAATCCAATCTTCTCATCTACCACTCTGTACTCATATCACCCCCAGCACTTTGTGACATCTCTGGATCCAGATCTCCTGTGTTGGAAATTAGCCTGTGGCAACCATGGGACCCAGGACAAGTAGGAGTCTCTGTTAGCTAGATCCAGTCTCTGCCCTGATGTCACCCACCAGGCCCTGTTGTCCTCCGGCTTACCGCTGGCTTACTCAAAGAGAAGGCATAGCTAGGAAATGAGAGGGCAGGAAGAGTGGGAAGTAGAGGGTCTGGCACCCACACTTGTCAGGGCTCCGGCTTCTCCACATTTCCAAACTCTGCTGTCTCCTCTGGCCTCTTCTGGCTGGAGAGGTAGTGGCTGCCTGCTCTCAGTGCTCAGTGAAGCTATCAAGGGACAGTTCTGATTTTTTTTTTTTTTTTGAGACAGGCTCTTGTCGGAGTCCCTTCCTGGTTCTCCTCTTGGCCCAAGAAGTCTAAATTTAAAATCCTAAAACTATTATTGGAATTCCACCAACGTAATTCCAATCTACCACTCCCAGCGCAACCCATGGCAATAACAAAGACACTAAAACATATTTATACAATTAATGGGGAGCCAAGGGGCCCTAGGTCCAACTATGAAAGCGGCTTCTGGAACCAAGAGAGCAACCCAGGGCTGCACTCGGGCTTTATTCATTGGAGAAGGGAGAGTGGCTTGTGAAAGGGAATTTTGGGAAGAAGGTGAGCTCTGAAGGGAATTGTGGGAAGAAGGTGAGCTACGAGCTGGGCTAGGTAGGAGGCCTGCATTCACCTCCGCCATATTTAGAGATTTACAAAGGAAGTAATTTGCATTATGCTATTGAGATAGCATCTAATATTTTGGGGGTCTGGTGCTTCAGCTCTGATGTGTAATCTTTTAAGCCCCAGGAAGTCATAGCCTCTATCTTGAGGCTCGCTCCCAGCTGACACCATGAAGCAGTGGCTCTTCGTCCTGTTATCAGGGAAACATGCGTCCATCTTCAAAATTTACCACCAGCATCTTGGCTAGACTGTTACACACTGCTTAAGGCCAACTGAAAGGATAATGAGAAGTCCTAGCCAGCTCTTTACATTTCAATACAAGGGAATAGGGTCAGGCTCAGTCAAAATGGAGACAGTCTCTTTTAAGGAGAGCTGCTCAGGCGGTCCTCCACCCGGTACTTGCTGGCCTTGAACTTGCTTATGGAGCCCAGGCTGATCTGGAACTATGGTAATCCTGCCTCAGCCTCCTGAGTGCTGCAAGTGTGCCACCTTGTCCAGTTGGATATTACTGATTGTTACCATTTCCTTGATCTGACCTCACCTCTCTCCCCTGGTTTTTTCATCTGTAAAGTGGGATAGTAATGGTACCTCCCTTGTTAGGTTACATTAGGTGAGAATTCAATGAGTTAGCATACTTTTCAGAACTGTTCTGGATGGAGGCTTAGAGGTGATGATGATGTGATGGTGATGATGATGATGCCTTCTTATGAGGTTCCTGAGAACTGTGAGGAGGGAAGGTGTGCAGCCAGGCTGGGAAGTCTGACCCTGGATTCCCCAAGGCCATCTCCTCTAGTGCCAGAAGCTTGGAGCTCCCAAGGTGCTCTAGTCAGCTAGGGAGTCTAGCCTCAGTCTCTCTAACTTAAGTGGGATAAGGTTTCTTCGAGAAGATTGGAGTCCAGGAAGACAGAAGCCAGAGCCTCCTGTCCTAGTTAGCTTTCGTGGAATCTCAGGCTCCTGAGAAAGGAAACACTGAGTATCCCTTCACTTTGTGGGTGCAGGGAATTTGGCAGAGGCTGAGAGTGGTGGTGATAATGACATAGAGGCTGCTTAGAGGGTGCGTGTGAGAAGAGTCAGGAGGAGTCTGCCCCAGGTTGAGGACACAAACAAAATCTTAGTTCTCTGTCTCTCTCTCTGTGTCTCTGTCCCTGTGTCTCTCTGTATCTCTGTGTCTCTGTCTCTGTCTCTCTTCTCTCTTTTCCATTTTTTTTTTTTTTTTTTGGTCTTTTTGAGGTAGGATCTTGCTATGCAATTCAGGCTTGCTTGCACTCATTTTGTAGCCCAGGCTGGTCTTGAACTCTCAATGATCCTCCTGCCTCAGCCCCCAGAGTGCTACAATTACAGGCATGTGCCACTAACCTAACTTCCTTCCTTCCTTCCTTCCTTCCTCCTTCCCTCCTTCTTTATTTTGAGCCAGTTTCACTGTGTAGTTCAAAGTGGCCTTGAATTCACAATAATCCTCTTACCTCAGGCTCCCTAATCTTTTTCCTTTTCCTCTCTCCCTCCATTCCTTCCTTCTTCCTATTTTCTTTCCCTCATTACTTTATTCCATCTTTCCTTCCTTTTTTTGAGATAGGCTTTTACCAAGTTGCCTAGGCTGTCTTTAAACTTGTGATCCTCCTCAGCCTCTGTTATGGCTTATGCCTAGGTATCCCCCCAGCTGGGCATAGACCTATATAGGCATAGACCTATAATCCCAGCACTTGGGAGGATCACTGTGAATCTGAGGTCAGCCTGGGTTACACATTTAGTTCAAAGCCATCCTGAACTACATACTGAGACCTTTTCTCAAAAACCATAAATAAAGAAATACAATGACCCACCCCCAAAGCTGCACATTGCCATAGGTGGCGCTTCTTCAGAGATGGATGGATCTAGACTGTGTGATTAAGGGATTAAGGATGTATGATTACTAAATTAGTCCATTGCTTGCTTTGGGATAGTGCTGAGTGTGGATGATGGGATGGATGATCCATCCTAGGTGTGGGTGCTAGAGGCATGTAGCAGAATGCAATATAAGGAATGTTCACTTTCTCAATAGTCGGCTGTTTTTCTGCCTTACTACCTTCTGCCCATCATAAACTCTCCTCTTCAATGCCCCTTTGCCATGCCACCCTGTCTTGGAGCCAGCAAACTATGAACTGAAACCTCTACAAACTGTGAACTAAATAAAACTTTTGATTCTTTTAACTTTGGGTGTTGGATACTGTGTCTCAGGAATGAGAAAAATAACTAAGACAGCATCTCAAGTTCTGGGGTTATAGGGGTATACCACCATGCCCAGGCTCATTTGTATTGTCTACTTTTGTTTCACAGCCTCCTGCCAGGAAGTCCTTCCCAAGGCCTTGTTACCATTTCATTTTAGCTCTTCAAGAGTGAGCCAGAGGGCCAGTGAGATGGTTCAGTGGTCTAAAGCACCTACTTAGGCAAGCTTAGGCAACCGCAGAGACCACGGTTCAATCCCCAGCACCACATGCTGTACCAGCCCCACCCCCAGGGCAGGCTGAGCCGGTCATAACATAAAAAAAAAAAGAAAAAAAAAAAGTTTACAAAAAAATAAAAGAGTGAGCCAGAGCCAGGTGTGGTGCTCTGGCCTATAATCCCTTTTACTTAGAAGGCTGAGGCTGGAAGATTGCAAATTCAGGAACATCCTGGACAACTTGGTGGTCCCGTCTCAAAATAAAGTAAAACGGACTAAAAACTGTATGTGATGGTACATACCTGTAAACCTCAAACTCAGGGGACTGAGGCAAGAAGATCACAAGTTTGATCTTGTGATTGCCTGGGCGATTTTGCTAATTAATTAATTTGCTTGGACATGGTCTCATCATGTAGTTCAGGCTGGCCTTGAAGTCACTATGAAGCTCGGTTGGTGTCAAACTTGAACTGATACTCCTACCTGTCTCAGCTTTTTGAGTGCCAGCATGCCTGAGATAGTTTGGGCAATTTAGCAATACCCTGTCTCAAAAACAAACAAAACAAAAGAAAAAAAAGACTGAGGATGTGGTTCACTGGTAGAGCATTTGTCCAGCAAGCATGAGGCTCTGGGTTTAGGACCTTATACTTTAGAAATGAACATGGAGGGAGGGGAAGTAAAAAGAATCAGGGTATACTGTATACATGTCCCAGTCCCTTAAGATGAAGATAAGTATTATGCCCAGCAAATATGTGCTAATAAAATTTTATTTTTATTTTTTTATGTGTGCAGGGTCTCACTATGCAGCTCTGACTCTTAGTGACCCTCTTGTTTCCTGCCTCCCAAGTGCTGGGATTACAGGTGTGTGCCACCACGTCCAGACTCCATCTCTGGCTCAGCTTGCCCAAGAGCGGGGCAGGTGCAGTATGTGGAGCTTAAAATTTTTTTTAAATGAGGCAAAAGAAGGTATATGCTGCTATTTTCACATGGCCTAGGAGCTGAGAGGGATCTAAGTAGGAGACTTATGGAATTTTGGAGGTTGTCAGAAGGGTGAGATTGTGGGAGGGTTGGAAATGAACCAGCCAGCTTCCTGCCAGCTTCAAGGAAATCATTTTGGTATTCTCCCAGCATTCTCTGTTCCCCACATGATTTCTTTTTGTCTTTTTGTGGTGCTGGGACCATAGGACCTCTGACACCAGGGAAGTGCTGTGTTCCTGAGCTGTCCCTCAGTCATAGCCTCTACCTGTTTTGAAAGCTGCAAGAAGACTTATCAAGGTTCTTCATAGTGCTGAGAGCTAAGGAGATCTGGCTAGGAGAGGCTGGGGGAAGGGAGAGAGGACTCCAGTAGTGCTGATAATCATCTGGACATGGTCCATTGCTGGTCTCCATGGAGATCCCCCCTCTCCACCCTACTTGAGGAGGTACCTGGAATGTCCTGCTGCCACCCTCATCCTTCACCGCTCTGCTCAGGTCACTGCAAAGGCTGGGCTAGAAACTGGCTGAGGGAAGAGAGGAGGTGGCCTGGCCTGAATAGGGAAGAAGGTGGCATGTCTGAGGGGATGCTTTCTGGACAGAGGTAACCTTTAGCTGGGGAGCTCCAGTTCTATCCACATCAAGGGTGGCAAAGGAACAGTGACCTCTGCCTGTGGTCAAAGTCATCCCTTTATTGGACAAGGGTTTATCGCCTGAGCCACCTTTGACCCTTGGAAGTATGTGTGCCACATGCACATAAAGGTGTGATTCAGAGACTGATGAAGAACTAGGTTGTGCACGTGTTCACACAAACATATGTACATTTGTACACGCACACTCACGCTTGGACATTGTGACTCATCGTTACGCACTTATTCACTCACATGCTGAATAGATGTTCAGATACACTTAGGCACACTCATACCCAGGAGTATATTCCATGCTCACAGGTTTACATACCCAATCTCCACGTCCTTACAGTCCCACATATTCTTGTCATTAAGCATACTTCCACACAGGTGGACACACACAGGTACATTCACACTGTTTGCACGCTTGCCCCCACTCCTACCTGTGGGAGGCCAGAAGAGCCCATCTATGCCTGAGCCTGACAGGCTTTTTGGAAGTGTGTGGAGGGTTAGTATGGGGTGGGGGGAAGAAGAGGGATTATGACATTGGGAATATGTCACAAAGGTCAGGAAGTGGAGTAGGGAAATCTTTAGGTTTTGAAGTCACAATCCAACTTTTTTTTTTTTTTTATCAAGCTTATTGGTACAATTTAGATATTTACAGTGAGCAAGCACAGGGGCCAGGGGTTCAATCCCCAGACCTGCCTTGCTGGCCCCACACCTGGGGTGCACTGAGACAGCAATTGATATATATGGTGATTACTTTCATCATGGAGAATTTGTACCTGTACCTGATATATCTTTTATTATTATTATTATTTTAGGGAAAGATCTACAGGGCATTCAGGGTCTCACTACTAGATCAGACTTGTAGTGATCCATCTGTTTAAAGCCTTCCAAGAGCTGGGATTACAGGTGCACACCACCAAGCCTAGTCTCAATTGCTGTCTCAGTGCATTCCAGGTGTGGGGCCCGGCAAGACAGGGCTGGAGATTGAACCACTGGCCCCTGCTTGCAGGTGCTTTAATCCACTGAGCTATTTGGCCAGCCCTGTATCTGATATCTTTTTTTTTTTTTTTTTTTTGTCTTTTTGAGACAGGGTCTTGCTATGCAGTTCAGGCCAACCTTGAAATAACTTTTGTAGCCCAGGCTGGACTCGAACTTGCACTGCTCTTCCTATCTCAGCCTCCCAAATGCTGGGATTACAGGCATGCACCACCATGCCTGGCTTGTACCTGTTATATCTTGAGTCTTATTTTTCCCATTCCTCTCTCCTCTCTTTAACCCCTCTTCTCCTCATTTATAAAGCTTTTCTTCGTCTTTTCCTTCTTTTTTCACTTTTTCCTTTTCTCTTCCTCCCTCCCTCTCTAGTTCTCTTTTCCTTCTGAAAAATTTCCTATTTCACAGTTTTGATTACTTTGTGGTTCTTATTTACACTTTTCTCATGCCAGAGAGACATCGTGAGGTTTATATGTGTGCCCAATTTATTTCACTTAAAAGTGTAGTCTTAAGGTCCATCCATTTAGCTATAAATGTCTTAAGCTTATCTTTATTGCAAAGTAGTACTCCATTGTATAAATAACACATCTTTTTTGCTCACTCATTGTTTGATGGACGTTTGGATTGTTTCCAAGATTTAACTATTACAAACTGCGCCACTGTAAACACGGGTGTTCATACATTGCTGTGTTATGGGGTTTCTAGTTCTCCTACCAAGAAGAGCATAGTGGATCAAATGGGACCTCTGGTCCTTGTTTTTTGAGTAATATTTATTTTTTTGGTGGCACTGGTTGATTGAACCCAGGGCTTTGCACTAAACTATATCCCCAAAATTTTTACCTTTTATTTTCAGACAGAGTCTTACTAAATTGCTGACTGGGCTTGAATTTGCAGTCCTCCTGTCTCAGCTTCTCAGAATGCTGGAATTACAGATTTGTACAACCATGGTGGGCTACAAGTCAGATTTCCAAAGCAAGAGGTCATAAAGCAGGTTTAAAGAATGGGAGTGAGAGTTCTGGAGCACAGTCAGGGTGAACAGGAACTGTCAGCAAGTACTCACTGGGTAAGTGAATATCAGGATTGAGTGAATCTCCTGAAATGCAGTTGTTTGAGCTGCCTGTCTGTCACACAGAAGTTTAGAACCCCAGGCAGTGGGGCCATTTCACCCTCTGAATTCATCTCATGACATTCTGTCATTCTACAAAGCAGGAGGCTGAGTCCCACACCTAAGTGACTTGCATGGGTAAAGTGATGATCACTCTAGTTCTGGGGCCCCAGCCTCAGGGATCCTTAAGCCCAGGAATATCTGACTGTAGAGAGAAGCTTTAGTAGGTCCATCTCACTGAGGGAACAGAAGGTAACTGTGCTAGGCTGTCCAAGGATATGGGTCCTAACCAGGAAGATGAAGCAGCATCCTTTGAAGTATCAGGAGGCCCACCACAGACAGCTGGGAGAAATGCTTCTGGAGGCATCTCCTGGGCCAAACTATGCCCATTGGCCTTTCTACAAGAGGCTTTGCACATTTTTTTTTTCAAATGTACAATTCACTGATTTCAGTACCTTCACTGAGTTGTCATTATATATCAATTTTGGAATCTTTTCACTATCTCTGTAATATCCCTCATGCTCATTTGTAGTTAGTCCTGTCCCACCCTCAGCTGCCAACAACCACTAATCTACTACATCTCTGTAATTACCCTTTCTGAACATTTCATATAAATGGTGTCATTCGTGGCATGTCTCTGGTGTCTGACTTCTTTCACTCAGAATAATGTTTTGGGTTTATCTACATACTAGCAGTTTGTTCCTTATTTTTGCTGGATAGTATTCCACAGCATAAACATATTACATTTTGTCTATCCATTTAACAGGTGATGAACATTTCCAGTTTTTTTTCTAAGGTGCTACACATTTAACTTTGTTTTCCCCACTGGAATGCATATTGCAGGGGTGGAAATTCTGCTGATTTTGTTCACCTTTGCAGTCTCACTTTGAGAAGTTTTTCTTTTTCTTTATTTATTTATCCATCCTAAGGCCTTGTTCAGTACTCTGCTGCTGAGCTACACCCCCAGCATGGGCATCTTTCTAATGCTAGGCACCAGGAATATTACAGTGAATGAGAAATAAACACTACTCACTAGGAAGCACTAGTCTCTGAGTGAGAGGAAATCCTGCTCTGTGGTTTGGGTAATAGTGGTGATTGATTTACTTACCCGAAAGTGTATGTGTGTGTGTGGTGTAACTTTAGGTGGAGATAAGATTGCTTTTAGTAGATGTGCTGCTGAAGTGAGCACAGGTGAAGATAAGATTTCTTGAAAAACTTGATTTGAAGGTGGGGACAGCACAATGGAACCTTCAAGAGTGCAAGTGGTCCCCACTCGTCCCTGGGACCACTGTTTGGGACATATTTCACACCATAGCCATTGGGGATGAGGTGCTTCTCAGCCACTTTGTCTTCAAATTCATTTGGATTAAACTTGGTGAAGCTGCACTTCTTTGAGATGGGGATCTTCTGGCGACCAGGGAACTTGAACTTGGCCCTGTGAAGGGCTGCAATCACGTGCTCCTTGTTTTGCAGCATGGTGCAAATGGACATGATGACCTGTCCAATGTGAACACTTGCCACTGTACCTTGGGGCTTCCCAAAGGCAACCCCACATACCTGTCTGGAGCCTAGACTGGGGACAGCATGAGGGCAGAGGTACAAAAATCTGCCAAGTAGCAGTGTCTCCAAGGTTCCTGAGGGCAACTATATGAGCAACAGGATGTGTATGCTGCTGTGGAGGTGGCTGTTTGCAGCCCTGTCATAGGTACTCTTCTTGTATCCGACACCCAAAGTTAGGGGAGAAAGAGTTTATTTAGCTCACATTTATAGAGCTTTTGTTCCTAATTGGCTGGCTCCAAGGCAGCATGGCTTGGAAGGGAACAATTCACAGCACCCACAAGGCAGCAAAAGCCACAAGGGGGAGAGACAAGCCTCATTCTGTCCCTTGCACAGTGTCCAGTCTACTGGATTAAGACAGTGCCAATCTTGTCAGGGGACTGATCCAGCAATTGACCACCCCTAATCCCAGCACCCTTCACCTCAGCAGCATCCTACGAATCAACCACATATTCTAGGTTCAGCCACCTCTAAAGAAATGCTGCTATGTCTTATTAAAAGTAATAAAAACAGATTATATTATATTAAAAAACAAATTAAAAAGATAAAGAAATGCTGTAACTGCATGAGGCTTGGGGAGGGCATCTAGACACAAACTGTAACAGCCACATTACTGAAAAATTTAGATGAAAAGTGCAGATATGGTTTGATACAGCATTCATGCCCTTTCTGTCTCTTCTCTCTTCCTTCCATGCTGTCAACCTCATTGTAAGGTTAGATCTTTGTGGTTTTTTTCCTTGAGACAGAGTCTTGAACTCGCTAGACAAGGCTGTCCTTCTACTCTTGGTCATCCTCCTGCCTTAGGCTCTTAAGTGCCATCCCAACTGGCTTTTGGATCCTCATAGGATTTTAAGACAGCTCATATTTGTTCCCAGGCCATAGGTTTCCTTGCTAATGTTCAGCAGGGAAAAGGACACATCTGTCAGCTTTTCCAGGAAAAATCCTAAGATGAGCTGATCATATCAGCCTGGTTTCATGCTGTCACTGAGTCAGGAACATGGCCCGATTTGATAGGAATAGCCTAAGTCACATGCCCCAAGAGAGATGTCAGCTTCCAGTGAACAGAATGGATTCCTCCCAGGAAACTGAGGACTGATAGCTACGGGGAAACTACAGCCTCCTGTAGTTCCTGCCCTAATGTAAAGTTCAGTTACCAGAGGAGACCGGAGATGCAACCAATCGAAGGAGATTAGAAATTAGGATGTTTCACCAAAGCAAAATTCTTTCATAGGAGTGGCTAAAGTTTTCAGGGGCTGGTATAAAAGGAATATGCAAGGGTCCTTGTTCAAAAAGTGACAATAATAGCATTCAATCAAGTTCTGGGGTCCTATTTTCAAGGCTCGGGTCACTTGCCCATGAATGGCTGGCCCTGTATTTCCATACTGAGACCTGAAGGACATGGACAAATTGGCTTGCGGGGTTCTCTGTTACAAGAGGTAACAGCTTGTGTAAATGTCTGGAGGCAGAGATGAGAGTGCCCTGGAAGAGGTGAATGTAGTTTGGTGCTGCTGGAGCTCAGAATGCCTGATGAGACCTGAAAAGTAGGCCTCATTCAGGCAAGGGAAGTTCTGGGGAACCCAGACTTCCTAGAGTTCTTGAGTACTGACCTCGTGAGCTCATCTGTCATCAAGCTAGGAGGGTTGGATGGGGACACCTGAGGGCCAGGCTTTGCCTGGAACAGAGACCAGACGAGTGTAGTGGCAAGGACGGTGGCTATACCAGGATCTCCAGCTTGCTCTGAGAGGTGGAGCAAGTGCTATCCTCTTTTGCCTTGGTTTCACCATCAGGACCACATGGGGTGTTGCATGAGATGATGGGGAGGCTTACCTTACTCTCTAGCCTGGCATCTTTAAATTCAGGTGAAGGAGGGAGGATAGAGGGACCTTGATAGAGAGGGTTCATTGCGAGTAAAGGGACAGAGAGTTCCTGAAGACTGTCCAGGAAACCAGAAGAGAACAATGGAGGGAACTTGGCCAAGAGGACCTGGGAGGCCAAGTGTAAGAATTAGAAGATTAAAAGTTGGTCATGGTAGTACACACCTTTAATCCCAGCACTTGGGAGGCTGAGGCAGGATGATAACTGAGTTTGAGACTAGTTTAGTCTACATTGTGAACTCAAGGCCACCCTAAACTACACATTGAGAGTCTGTCT